>JAHZNF010004233.1:0-18420 GCA_027744215.1 Troglopedetes dispersus | reverse complement strand
TCTCTTGTTGAATAAGCAATAAATGCACATAAATTCATATATACGAATGTCTATGGGACGATGAAGACGGCGACGGGACGAGATGAAAAGGTTTTTTTTCTTCTCGTTGCTCACTGAACAAGAATAAACAGAGTAAAAGTAAGACTAGATTTTCGTCTTTTCCACCTCACTCCAGACACATCTATACATATAATAATGGTGCAACTAGATAGATGAGTGTGAGCACATCAGCTCCTTTAGTCTCAAATATCTAAAGTAAACTTAAAGAGAGAAGTAAGTGGTGGTGCGCGGAGGAAGGGAAGGAAAAAAATATATATACATATTTCCAGGTTCCGTTAGCTCCTTCTTCATCATCATCATCAGATCGGTCGACCGAGCAGGAGCACGGGAGTGTGTGTGCAACTTACAGTGTTTATTTGAGAAGCACACACAAAGACAAGAAGAATACGAGAGAGGAACAACCAGACAAAGCAAAAATTTCTCCCTTTCTACTTTTTTTTCCTTCTTCCTTCCTCCTATCTTCTTCGTTCTGATTCTGTTGTCTCTTCTCTTCTCTCGTTTTTTTTCTCGAGGTTTGTATCAAGAAAGGAAAAAATATCCAGCAAAGGAATCTTTTTTTTCTCAGTTGGGATGAGATGAAGAAGTCAAGTCGAACTTTTCTTGGCAGAAGAACACAGAGAAAGGAAAGCCAGAAGACAAGTGAAGCTTAAATCTGTATAAAAATATATAAGATGAAGTGAGAGTAAACAGAAATAAGGAGAAATCTGCGGGGAAAGGAGGAGAAAACGTGGATAAAAATATAACTAGAAAAAATCACAATTTCTTCACATCCGTGTTTAACAACGCTTCCGCCTTCATATTTCACTTGATTTGCTTCTTTTGCGTTGCAACACTGTTTATGTAGGAACGAAAATACTAAAAAAAAGTAAAACGACTTAACGCAGGCATTTTTTAAAAGGATACAAGAGGAAAAGGCTTGAAGAAGAAGAAAGCTATTTTTTTTTAGAAAAAAATTTTTTTTTTCATTATGACAGCTCAAGAAAATATATGTATGCGTATTCTTGTTATTTAAAAAAAATACAGATATGAAGTACAGCTTCCGTTTATTTATTATAATGCTTTCTTAGGTTCCTTATTTATAATTTTTTTTTCTAATTTTCGACACTCACTATTTTCACTTGACTCCAGATTAACATTGGAGTAAACAAGGGGAGAGGTGATCACACCTCAAAATCCTCAAATTTGCTTACCTTAATAAAAAAACTGCAGCCACACATTGAAATAAGGAACCGAAGTATTGATTCTGACGTGTCTTGTTTTGAATAAAAATATCAATGGTGAACAGAACACAAATAGTCACTCACATTCTGAAAAAAGTTCTCTCCAAGTAGGAAACTCCTTGTTTGTGGTGTAATTTATCAGGATAATAATGCATGCGATGGTAAGGAAAGAACAGTTGGGAAGCTCCTTTTTCCCGATCCGACTTATTTTTTTTCCTCTCCAAAAAAATCGGCGTGCTCTGGTTGCATTGATGTTTTGGGGGAAATTGGATCTCCTTATGATTTTTTGATTAAGCTTGTTTGTGCTTGTGAAAGAATTGGACTCGCTACAAAAAAAGAGCGAAATTAACCCTGCCCCGCAATTTCTCCTTGTTTGCCAGTGTATCTGAGATGTGTCTAACAATATGTTTGTTTTGATATTGTTATGTTGATACTACAACAAAAAAATCCTAAATGAAGACGAGAGAAAAAATTGCTACTTAATATGCTGAGCTCAGCACTTCCACCAGCATCCTTTCCTTCATGCTCATCCATCCATCCGACAGAAAAAAAAAGTTTTTCTCTTTTTCTCAGTTCTTCATCTTTCCTCTTTATTCCCTTCATTTCATCTTCATCTCGACTTTTTTTTTATATATATTTCTCCACTTCCTCAACACATCTCATAGTTGTTGGGAAGGATGCACTGAACCAAAAGAGCAGCTTTATTACAACAATGCTACAAATAAATTTTCGTTTATATCTGTCCTTTTTTTTCTATATAGATATCATAGATGATAATAAAGTTTTTCTCTATCATTTCAGTGCCGCTTGACTTTGGCCATTGAGGCACTTTTCTTCGTTTTCTGTATTTGTGAGCAAGAAATAGTATGGTCAAATCAAGATCCACATTTCGCTTCTGGTTTTTTTTTCGAGCAGTTTTTGTGATGAGAGCTGTGCCGGAATGACATGTCTAGTTTCTTCTACCATTCACCGCCGAACCTATAATGTTTATTACGAAGTGCTTTCTTCACTCTTAAATCCTGTTTTGGGGGACAAACGCATGCTTTATGGCGCGACTCCGTCCAAAAAAAGGTCTGTAATTGAATACATATACGTAACTAACCAGACTCCGACAAAGGAACAAATATGAAAGGAAATAAAATGGAAAGGGAAACAGCCCACAAATATATTTAATATAAAGAATTACGCGTTTAGAATTGAAGCCAAGAAAAGTTTGGCGTATTAGATATATATTTATATCGGATTTTCTCCGCGTGTAGCAATCTATCCTCACATATCTCAATGAAACCGACCATGTGAGTGTTATTAAATGCATGTAGAAAAATCTGGCTTGTGAAACGAATTGTCTCTTTGTATCGCTGGTGAAAATGTGTGAAATGAGTTGGACTGCTGTCGTGTCCCTCCTTTCTTTTTTTCTCTTTTCCCCGGTCATATAAATAAGGGAAAATGGCCCATCTCCAAGAAAAAGCGTGGACAAGGAGGAAATATAAAATGGTTATTATGTAGAACACAAGAAAAGGGAATTTGTGTGTCCATCTCCAACTCTCTTTCTCTCTCTCTCTTACTCTCCGTCTCCCTCTTTAGGAACAAGCCGTTTTGTTGAAGTGAGCAGTAAAAATGAAAAGGGGCTTTTTTATTCTGGATTTTACAGTCCATAATACTCTGAACCTTTTTATAATATTATTATTATTACGATTATATCGTGCCAGATTGAGTGGAGCAAAATCCAATGTCACCGCCGCGTCTTTCAACCATCCACTAACGTAAACGATTGCAGTGACATGGCGAAGTGGCAACGAGAAATAAAAAGGATCACACATACACACACATATCCAAAAGAAAGTGCTATATTCTCCTTCATTCTTTTCAATTCCAGGAAAAAAACGAGAAGTTACAAGTGTTGCGTGAATAGGTTCAATACAGAGCCTTTCCAAGATTGAATTTTTAAGACCTGCTACACACAATTTCCAGGCTTAACATCACCACCACACCGGATGTGCAGGCTATTGCATCTCATGTGTAGATTCATGCCTTCTCAAATATATAAAAAAATATCAACTATATAAATAGTGTTGATTCAACTGGCCCAAAAAGAAGAAGGAAACCAGAATGGTGACCCAATCCAAAAAAAAGACGACAGAATTCAAAAATATAAAAAAACTGTTAGAATTTACCACACCGGATGTGCAGGCTATTGCATCTCATGTGTAGATTCATGCCTTCTCAAATATATAAAAAAATATCAACTATATAAATAGCGTTGATTCAACTAGCCCAAAAAGAAGAAGGAAACCAGAATGGTGACCCAATCCAAAAAAAGACGACAGAATGCAAAAATATAAAAAAAACTGTTAGAATTCACTGGGAAAAAGGGAACACAAAAATAGGGATAAAATCACTTTAATATAAAAGGAATATGGATACCACCAAAAAAAAGGTTTGTACTTTTCTGTCCCCACATCTCTTTCAAAAGTCTGGAGGAATCAGCCAAGAATGAAATGGAAGGTTGGAGGGCTTCCTTCCTCACAATGCCTCCGCTTTTTTCTTGTAGTATTATTAGCATGACATACGATACTGCACTATAAAGTTTTTTTTTCTTGAAAAAAAAGGAGCAACAACAAGAAAAAGGAGAAAAAAAGTGCACCTTCTTATTTCATTCTTTACTCCTGCTTTTTTTATTCAACCGGATTAAATTTCTCTGGACAAAATGGTCCGTTAAATTAGGTGCAGATTTTACAGCGTGGAATTGCTCCTGCTTGAGCCATTAAATTGATGATGTGGCCCTGATGTTACTACACTCTACTTCATTTCTGTTCACAGGCATCCATCCCTTTTCATAAACTTAAATAGGAACTCTCTGAAGATAGAGATTTGTGTGTACGCACATACTACTCTCGCTCGCTTCTAGTATGATGGTGGCGGTGGTGATGTGATGATAAAGCCCTGCCTGCATAATATGCATGAATACAAAAGCTGACATTCATAGTTTTTCCCAGGTCATAATGGAATAGCGGGTGGCTGGTATTACGCTGAAATATGAAACAACTCATTCTCCATCTCCACACTTGTTTTTTTTTATTCTACCCGATTTTCCTTTCTGCAACCACCATTTTACATTATTATTGCTCTGATATCATATTTTTCGCTTATAAATATGGAGCGCACCTATTTTCAAAGTGCATGGTACACAAAATGTATTCAAAAGGGATATCAGAACAAGGTCTTACTTTCTCTCATTCATTCTTTCTCTCTCTCCCAAAACACGCTCAGTTTTCAAGCATTACTTACTTTTATTATGGCACATTGGATAATAGGGAAGAAAAAACAAGTGAGACTAGCTGAGCCGAAACAGGGTAATCGAGTGAAATGATTCGAAACAAGGTGGAATATGGGCGATATTTTCATTCTGTTATGATGGTGATGATGACAACGATGGTAATATCCTCCTATTCCCATTCTCTGTTGCTACTCAAGCCGCCGTCGAGTCACTGCTGGTTTTCTCCTTGTAACAATGTTCCGCTCGCTTCAGATATTTATGCATGCTGCACACAAAAATTCATATTTACCAAGAATTTTGCTCTTGTGTGTATGCTAAAAAGGGAGAAAGGGACGATATATGCATATAAGGTGTGTGAGTGTGTGCAACATCAGGAACTTTGTGCCATTCATATGGAAGGAGCGCATATGGTGCCTAAACTACTCACTCTTGAAAAAACACATATTTCATTACGCTTCATCGTTCAAGGGAAACATTTAAAATGTCTGCGTTGTGTGTGTGTGTATTACTTTCCTCCTCGTCGTTGGGTCCACCAAACAACTCTTTTCTTTTCGCACAGCAGTATGCACACAACAACTTCATCCTGAAAATTGTGTTGAGGAAAGGAGAATTGAGTTTAAAAATTCTTAGGAAGAAGTGGAAGTGCAACCCTTTATATATATGTTTTTATCCTTAAAACAAAGAAAAAAAAAACATTAGTCTGTGCCATGTTTACAATGTACTTGCCGCCCTGCTCCATTTTTTTGTGTATCTAGAAAAGTGGCTCACTTTCACTCAGGCACTGGGTATACATAAGTAGCTACGCAAAAAGCATTATCATCTTCATAGGTACCAAGGCGTTTGTAATGTTGTGCTGGAGAAAAAAAAAGAATGCGTTATTATTATACCAGCAAGCAAAGTCTCTCTATAATTTTGGAGACGGCGTTGTTTGGGACAAAAACATAAATTTCTTGAAAGCACCATCCTTACGGCGTCATACGTATGAAGGGTTGCCAGTGAAAATGCGGGATCTCTATATTTTCTTCCTCGGCTGTGCACACGATCCTCCACACTTCTTTAATGTAGTTGCCCGGGATTATGTGTGTGCTCGCATTATGATGATGACGACGATAATCATAACGGCGTAATGAATTACTGTTAGTGATGACTCGTGCAGAAATGTTGGGTTCGGTTCGTGAGACATAATGCTCCCCGTATGTTTCGTCATCCATCTCTGCAAAACTTACAATATTTACTTAGACACTTCCCCCGACCCAATATAATACACTTGAGTGGAGAGGAGGCTGTTGAAACTTGCTGCAGGAAAAAAAAGGGTGGAGGTGGATATTATACTATTTTTTTGTCTTGTTCAGCTTATTTGTACACAACCTTCAAGGGTTAACGATGATAAGAAGATGGGATCTCTCTCTGAAAGTGGCTCTTTTTTTATGGAGGAAACATGGGCTATATAATTTCCAAGTAAATATTTTCTAGCTGTTGAGACTCAAGTGATTCTTTCAATATGGCATGAAATTATGGGACTGTTTGCAGTAAAAAAACTCTTGCTAATAAAACGAGATGATCCTTTTCTCAAAATAAAGTTTTTAAAATTGTTTTCCAAAAAAATACTCATTCATGTAACATCAACTACTGACTGAGTACAAATAGTTCGCTTGTTATTAATCACAAAGCAAATACAAAACACACAAACAAGGATTATTGCACAATAGAAGAGCAATCACCTAAATCAAATAGACCAACAGGGATGACTTGTTTTAATTAGTTTTTGTCACAGCGACATTATACCTCTCACTTGTTTTTTTTCAGTTATCCTCCAAAAAAATGTAGGATAAAAATCAAAGTGATGTGAAAGGATCAAGCTCGGATTTAAGCAGTTTGTTTTGTGATGAATGGAATCACTTTTAAAGCTGATCTCTCTCCATTTTCCCAAGATCTGTTTATATTATTTATTTACTGTGCAATTTTTTATTGCACATCAGTGAGAGAGAGAGATATGCAGAAATAAACCTCAACTCTTCTCTCTTATTTTTTTTTCTCGTTTGAGTTTTATGTGTATGTGTGTGTGACAGTATCATGAGTTATTTGTGGGTTTAAGTTCATAAAACCCTGTTTAGCCAGTAGTACATCAACTCTGGTGACGCTTTTATTACTGGATTGAGCTCTCCATTCATTTTCCCTTTTCCTCCGAAAAAAAAATCCTGAAGGAATGAGACATGAGATTTCGAAAGACATGGAAACACTAGAAGGTCCTTTTTTATATAGATCGTCTCAATTCCAAAACTCGAATTTTCCTAAATAAATGCATTTCATCTTTGTCTTTGACTGTCAAGATTACTCTGTGTTTTTCCTTGTTTCGCTTCGCTGGAGAAGTTGGAACGTCGCTTCCAAGAAAGAATGGGAATATGGTTGAAGGAAGAAACTGCCAGCCTCTACATAGATGCATACATATACTCACACATTATTTATTACAACTATGGTAAAAAGAAGTATTTGGAGACGAAATGGTAGGGAGAGACTTGTGTGCAGCGTCACAAAAGAGAAAATAGAGGCACGGTTCAGCAGTGTCTCTTTCTGTGTCCGTAAATATATTCACAAGAGTTGAGTCAATGGAAGTCATTGGGAAATCTTTGAAGAAAAAAAAATCCTCCATTCAATTCAAGCTTTTCAGGGGAATGAAGAGGCTGCTGATGATGACGATGATAAGTGAGTGTGACGGTGAAAACTTTTTTCTGCCTCCGAAAATAAACTGAAAAGACAGGCTCCTTTTTTGTATGCGGTCCCTATTATATGTAGATCGATTCAAAATAATCTGCCTCTCCTTCAGCCACCTTCACCTCTCTATTACCATATTAGCCATTCAGTTATTCTCTCCGGCTTCGTTTTCTCAACTTTTTTTTATATTTACCTTATTAGAATGCTAAATAACAAGCTGGGAAAAAGTTCAAGAGAGAAAAAAAGGTAGCATCCGAGAATGCATCGCACAGTTCCCGTTTTTTTCCTTGCGGGCTAGAAAACAGGAGTCAAGTTCCTCTTGTGCTTGGTGCCTTGAGGGCTCCCGAAGCAAAAAAATGCTTCACATTCTTCCTTCATTTTCCTTCCGCCTAGTCTCGCCTCAAAGATAAGTTGGATGTTCCTCCATGATCCTCCACAAGGACAAAAAAAGTGATTGTGATATGGAAAAGTGGATTGGATAAGGCGACGCGAGAAGAACAAGGATGAAAATATTTTGTATGTAGATAGCTTCATTATGAAACTTTAAGCATACGGAAGCCCTTTTCCCGATCAGCTATGTATCTCTTTCATTGATAAGGAAAAAAGAGATGATGTTACCGCTTATCTCATGTCCGTATCTACAGTTCATTGCGGTCGCATTACTTTACAAAAAAAACAAGGACAAAAACACGCATATAACATCAACTATATAGCTTCAGCTGTTCCTGCTGACTTGATAGATAACAGTGTGACGTTAAAATTGTCAAAAATCATTACCACATGAGAACGTGTGTGTCCCAGAGTGAGGGCTCAGAGGAGTAAGCCCTATTTCCAGATAATACTACTCCTATTTAAAAAGATCTAAACTCAGCTTTATAAATGTGTGCACTTTTGTATAAAATAGTGGCAATTAGAAAACCACCACTCCATTCCATTTTATTTGATATCATCCAATTATGATTTTATGTTGCATTCTTCCTTTGGAGGGAAGTGAGAGGGCCTGAAAAAAATCACAGTTGAATTTTGTGCGAGCAAAGATAACGATTAAAAAGTCAGCTTGGGTGGATACTAATGATAATACTTTGCTCCTTTTTTTCTGTTGTGTCCACACAATGCTCTACCACTTTTGGAGGAGCATGCGAGAAAAAGAGCAGGAAAAACATCTTTTGGGTCAATTAATGAACCGTCCTTTTTATAGCTTGAGGGTATCCACCAAAATATCCTCATGCTACTGTTTAGCTCGGCTTACACATAAGTTTTTTTTTCTAGAGATAAGCTAGAAAATGCCTTTCTTACGCACGATTGTATACTATATCCACATATATTAGATTGGAGCACAAATTGTGGTTTTTATGTGAGATCAGAAAGTTTGGATGAAAAAAAAAACGTAGCATTAAAAGCCTCCTGGCTTCTTTTGATTCTTTTAGTGTAAAGCCTTCCACTACAGTTGATCCAGTATGTTTTGTATTTTTCTTCTGCCTCTGAGGTCTTTTACCGGCCAAATGCTTGTTGCATTCAATTTTAAATTGAATTCCGGAAGCGACTTTCCAGACAAGAAAACAAACCCATTATTGCTACACTCTAGGAAGAACAATGACTCTTTAAAAATAATGCTTATATCCTGAAGGGATCTAGTAATGTGGATATCCATCTTCTTCCCGAACGAAAACAACATTCATTTTACTCTAAGGCTTTTAGTGCTTTTTAGAGTAATTTATAAATCTCAATTTCACAAAAAAATTAATGCAAATGGAGTGGAACGCGTGAAAACTCTTCGCTTCTTCTTCCAAAGCCAAGTTCACTTTTCTGGGATAAACAATAATACACGTGTGTCCATTTTTCCTTGTTTGCCGTAAATCTGAAAATTTGTAAAATGATCCAACCAACATTTTCACACAAAGCTGTAAAAGAAGGGGATGCATCTCTTGAAACAAAAATTCATATGATCAATTGTTCATTCTAATCATTAATGTTTTCTTCTCTTGAAAAAAATAATATGAACAAAAAAAGATGATTACCACTTGTCCCCTTTGCTACCCCTTTTTGTTCTGCACAGTCATTCAAAAAATCTTCGAAGAAGAAGCCTTATTAAGCACGCACACGTTGAAATAGGTTGCGGAGCTCAACTGGTTTCGCTAACAGTATTATCCACAGAAAAAAGTCTCAAGGTAAACAGGAGATAAACTGCAGAGACGAGAGTGGCCGAGGTAAATATTACAACACAATCTTATTTGGATTTAATGGTTCGGACAAGGGCAAAGCTCCGCCACAAAACGAGTGAGAAATAATTTTATTCCAGTGAGAAGAAGCACAAGCAACAAGCGTGATCCTCAGCCCCTGTAATCATGACGAGGAGCAACAGCACCGGTTTTTTTGTTTGTTGCTGCGTCTTGTCTCGGAAAACACCTGGTGTTTAGGAATTCCTTCTTCCAAGAAGAAAAGGACTCTCACAATTTTTTTTCCGAGGGAGCAGATGTTCAGTTGAAAAGTGCAGGACAGCAGGCTCGTGTGGTTCGGCAGACGGTCCGGTCGACAAGGCATCATCCTAAATAATTTTTATTTTTTTGCCGTGGCAGGACCTTTTTCTTCCCTTCTTAAAATTGTAATTCTCAATGCTTAGTATTTACATTTACAGAGTAGTTTTCTTGGTCGCTGCTCCACGTTAAAAAAAAGTGAAGTATAATGATGACGAAGAGAGGAGGTTGGAGGATCAATCATAGATACTTTTTGCTCCTGATTAGTTTCAAGAAAAAAAGGGGACACGAAGAGTGAGAGATGATAATTTTTTTGAGCCAGTTCATGTCTCAAGCAACATGCAACATAATACATTTTTTTAAGCAAGTAAAAGTATTATTGTGTTAAGAAAGGACTGCTCCAATCTCAAAAAATTCGTTCCTGATGCCCTCATTTAAAAAAGACCTGCTTTTCTACGTGTGTTATTTAATCACAGTCATCTTCCCTTCATGGAACCGTATTTCCAAATACTAATTTCTATCTAAGTAGGTAAAAAGTAGTATCCAATTTTATTTTAAAAAAGGATCTTAGCATGTAAGAATTCATTTTAAAACCAATGATGGCCGGTGAGTTGACTATCAATATTTTCAAATATTTTAAAATTATGTATTTTTGTCTCCAATGTACACAAGTGGAACTTATTGTGTATCAACTGCTCTTGTTTCATGCTATGTATTGGGTGGTTTGCATAAAGACTTGGTGCAATAGATCAACTCTTGTTTGGATGATGATGCAACTGTAATACTTCTGTTGATTTGGTTTCCCTTCCCAATTTTCTTCAAACAATGGATGAAAATTCCAATAGATTCTTCTCTCCTTTCATTCACTTCAAAATTGTTGAAGATAATCAACGCAGCATGTCTTCTCTCCGTATTTTACTCATACGTTTTTTCGACTCGACTCGCAGACAACAAGAACCGACTTGGGCTGAGCCGGTGGATCACATCAATATCCCATTTTACTTCCCCTTAATTCCTTTTTCCCCTCTCCTCAGGTTTCTCCAAGACCTACCTCATCCTAACGACATCCCCAATACACACATGATTCTTCAAAAACTTTTTTGCTCGCAATAAACAAGTATCCAGCCACACAGTGCCACTGTTTTCCATCTCTGTCTATTGTTTTTTTTTTGGTTGGAACAATCCTCCAGATAAATTTAGAAGGGATCAGGAAAGAGGGAAAGATTTCATCCCATTTTCCTTTTGTTTTTTCCTCCTGCGCTCCTCGCTCCATGTTTTGATAGGATAATGCACTCGAGTGGGTAATATCGCGGTGCAATTTGAGGTTCATTTGAATTGTCTGCTTTTCTTCTTTTTTTCTGAAAGAAAAAACACAGTGAAATGGAAAAGTGATCTGATAAGTGATATACCATATGGATTTCCTCAATTTTTTTTTCATGATCCTTTTCTCGTCGAACTCTTTTATTATTATTTTTAGCCGATCGTATATCTTATTGCAGGTCTGCTGAGTGAGTTAGGCGAAGAAGCTGATTTGCTTTGACTTCACTCGAAGCATCATCTTTATTCCCTCCTTTCATCATTTGTCTTAAATTTCTGAAAGATCAGAAGAAGAGAAGCCTTAGCATGAGAGAAGCAACAAAAAATACTCAGTCACAAAATACTTATTGCCTCTGTCGGATTTCCATGAAATGTACTTACTGCTCCTTCTTTGTTCTTTGTCAGAGTGAGTTGAGCTTGACGATGAAGATCATAAGTGGAGTCTCGGTGTTGGAAACTTTTCCAAATCTTCACACACGCAATATTTTGTGTGCGGTTCGTTTCTCTTTCGCACTTTTGCGCACAATGTGGTCCATTTTCTGTAAGTGGAAGTGGAGGCATGTGTGTGTGTGTGGTTTACTTACTTAAAAATGATCATTGTAATGATGATGATGATGGTGGTGGTGGTGGTGGTGGCAACACAGTGGTGGCACGCTGATCTCTATAAAAAATCGGAGAGGATATGAGATTTTGTAAGGATTGCAAGTGAGCAATTGATTTTTATTTGCGTCTTACTCAAACCCGTATTTCCCCTTAATCTATTTTCCTCCCGTACTCCCTTTTCTTCCTGTGGTTCAGATGAGTTGGCGGAGGAGGGAATACTATAATTTTCATCCCCTTTTATTTCTTCGCTTGGTTTCCTCAAAGAAACCTCCTCCTCACCAGATGCAAAGCAAGTGTACCACTAACTAACCAAGTTGAGAATTATTACCACCTATCCTGTGCCTGCTACATTGATATAAAAAATTTGGGTTTGTACTTTTTACGAGAATTACTGCTGCAGAAGTAAAAGAAAAGGAATAGTAAATATTTTGCTCGACATCAAGAGAAATGGGAATCATCATAAAAGACATGTTTTTCTGGCCTCGCCTCCAACCAAACAACTTGATTTTTTCTCTATTGATACATACATCTGAAGAAAAATCCGTGGAAGAAAGCAAATAATTTATTAGTGCACTTTATACCTCCACAGCGGAGTAAAAAAAGGGAACAAAATAAATGTGTCCGATTGAGGAACAGGAGCACACACGAATACTCTTGAAGGAATAAAGAAAAAAAAACGCAGAAATATATATTTTTCCCTTATTCGATTGTCCGGAAGGAAGATTTACTCGATGGTTCCTCAATAAATTTCAATGATATCTATATATCAAGAGGGAGATCTTAATGATGGGGTTTCCTGTGACATGCAAGAGGAGCAAAAGAAAAGATCCATATATTAAGCAGGTAGGGCACAAGTAGCAGGAAAAAATTCTCCCTCTCGCAAACCTCCTCCTCTCCGAAAAAATATTTTCCCGTTTGGCTTCAATTCTTCCTTCTGAATCATCATCAAATTGAGAATGAGCAAAAAACCAAGTAATAAGCAAGTAGGCAGTGTCTACATAAATTATACATTTTATATGGTCACGTTCGATTATGCACACACAGACAGTGTGGCCAGAAGGGCATTCAGATCGAAGCATCGAGTAGTTCCCTCTAAGTAAATTTTTCTTGTAAGCAAATAGCTGGCAGTTGTACGTTCTGTGTGTGGCACCGCACCAAAAACAAAAATCACTGTAGGTTATGCGCTCCACACACTGGTATGCACTGCGCAAAAAAAATTATGATCAGCATAGTAAACGCAAGTGTTCGAAAATGTCAGAAGCACGGTATGGAACAATTGTTTACTGCTCAATGTGCCGACTCCAGAGAAGCGGCCCACATACATTCGCAAAATAAGTTTCTCTCTCTCTCTCTTGAAAAAATCATTATTCCCTCCAAAATATATATCCGGTGTTGTGCTTCAAGTGGAGCAATTTATTTCTCATTCCCCATAGTTCAAATAAGACAGCAAAGGGAAGTAGAAAATCTCTGTTAATAATTTTTTAGCGAAATAAATTCACATTTCAATCCTGCATTCCTTTCCCCTGCTTCTGATCTTTGATAATATCATTCGGAATATTTCCACACAAAAAAATAAAATCCTGGCTGCACGCATAAAAAAGTATGGAAAATGTTGAGAGTTGCCAAACTCGTGGATCTGTTGGAGTTCGTGATTTACTTCTGAAGTAAATATGGTTAAGACCAGGAGAAAAGAGGGAAGATAATGTGGAGAGATGGAGCAGAAAAAAATTATTGTAAGATGATAGCTCTAGAAAAAAAAGGAAATGGGGAACGTAGCCTCCATTGAAATATTATTGCTTCGTTCCGGGGTTAACTGTATTCGACCTTAGATTCTATCTCATCATTTTCCCATCATTATCATTCCATCAGGAAAATATTGCTTCACCCCCACTCGCGGAATACTCTTGAAAAAAAAATAACACGCGGACTTGGTCCACACAAGTTCTACTGTGTTTGTTGTAGGCGTAAATTGTTCCATAAATAAGAGGGAAAATTGTCACACAGACACTTCACTTATTCACGGTGGAAAATAATTTGATACTCAAAAGAGCAATTAAGTTCACAATGTTCTCATTTCCATCTCTACATGTATTCCAGAAAAGTGGAAAGCCAGGAGCACGAGCTCTAATAATAAAAATGTGTCCGCACACACACTCGCTAAACTCTCTCATTCTCACTCTTGCTCTCTCTCTCTGAAACTCCGCGAGAGACAGACGGTCTAGTCACGTTGGAACTTTCGGAATGTTTTTAATTCAAATAAAACAATATCCCACTCGAGGAAGAAATAAAAAAGGGAAGTGAGGACTGATATCAACTTTTCTACATTACACACTTCAACCAGACAATTTGTGAATACAAACACACATTGCACACACACACACACTCCAAAAAAAACGGGCATGTGTGAGAAAAATGGGGAAAGGCAGGAGCTGAATGAATCATGTCACGTCATTGGCTTGACTTGTCTTTTTTTCTGCTTGTATAAATCCTATATTATGTGCACACTTAATATACATATTACACCGTCCTCTCAGACGTGGATACTTTCCTCCAAAGTTTTTTTTTGAGAGGAAAATTTTTTCTCTCTCTTCTCTCAAGTACATTTTCGCAGGAAGGAACAAGAAGGGTTAGCACAAAAAAAGTTACATGTGAAATTATTTTCAAGAGAGTTCACGCTCACACAACTCTTTTCTCGGAGATCTCTCTTTTTTTTCCTGAAGAGTCTCGTTTTTTTGTACCATCACCTCCAAAATGCACACACCACACCGCACACAATTTTCAACCAACACCTCCAACAACACTGCCACAATGATCGTGATCATCATCATCATCATCAGAGCAACATTATCATCATCACTTTTGCACCATCCACCACCACCACCACCATTCCTTTACAATATTACTGGCGGTGTGGCGGTGGTTGCTCTTTTATTTTTCTTCTTAAACTCATAAGCCTTGAGGAAAAAAACCTCTCTATTAAAACTGAACACAACAAACTTGTGTCTGTGTTTTCCTTGGAGTGGTGTAAGCATCACGGAACACCAAGATAAGAAGTACTTTTTTTTATTCGGATGTTTATAAAAGCTAACTTTATGTACTTCACGTACTCCGTCTTTTATTCTTTCTTTGCCACTTTTTTTCGACCGTGTTACACAGCAGCACCACCAAGCTTGAGCAAACTGTGCCATGAAAGAAAGAAACGGAGCAAATGGTTACACACTTACTTTTGTGGGTATCAAAAAATATTGGAGAAGGGCCTCCGGAAAGCTCAAGTCGTGGGGCGGACTACTCAAGAAGAAAAAAATAAGAACTCCGATATCATCAATCTCGTATATAGTCAGAGAAGAATGATGAGGGAAAAGGAGGGAAAGAAGGAGAAATATGGGAAAGTTTTCCTTTTCCAGAGCACGTTCTTCTTCCCAATGTGTGCTAGATTTATGGAGGAATGTGGGTATACGTCGTTTGGTAGACAGAAGTCTCCCAACATTACACATATATCTAGTGAGATACCTGTCTCAAATCAAGGATATACTCATACTTTTTCTGCTCTCGATAATCTTGTGGTCCATCGGCTGGATAAAAAGAAGATTTCCTATAGTTGTCTGCTGGTTTATAGCGAAGTGTGGAGGCAATTTTTTGTGCGGGTGCACAAGGGGGAAGTTCTTCTGGTTCCTCTCCTCTCGTTAGAGAGACACCGAGAGAGAGAAAAGAGGAAAAGTGAAAAAAGGAGAGAAAAAAGGGAAAGATGAGTTAGTTGAGCAACAACAAAAAAGACAAGCGGAAATAATAAGTGAACGGAATAGTGGAAAAAAGGGAAAAGCATTGAATTTTTATTCATCCTTTTTTTTCTTATACGCCACTTTTTAAGCCAGAGACGCCTCCGAATCACGTAATACAATTAATGGGAAAGAATAAAAGGAGAAAAGTGACTCGGTGATTCAATGAAATGAATGGGGCTTGATGGTGGTGACTTTAACTTTTTTCCTTTTTTTTAAAAAAAAAGAAAAGATATAAAAAAAACAAGCTTCAACTAAGAAACGTCACCTATTCACACTTGACACTGACAGTTCGACCGTGTGCCATGTACCATCTGTGAATTTCATAATCTGTTCGTGTCCTCCAACGCTTTCGTGAAACATTTTAGACTAACACATAATGTGCACGTTCTTGAAGGCGTTAAATTTTCCGAAATGATCAATGCATTTCTCTTTCACACGTGACAGCCATCGTGTCTCTTGATATGTTAGAAGTGTCCTCGCTCAAGTTAACGACCAAGATAGCTCCCTCTCTTAATACTTTTGATATTGTCACAATAAATGCAATTCATTGAAAAAAAATGCATTTTTTCCCTCTTGTGATTCAATAGTCGTTTTTTTGCTTCACTCTTTGCCTGTCGATTGATAAGAAGAAATGTTTGCACACACATTACTGAAGCAAAAAAATATATCTTCCGAGAGTAAAGATTCGTTATTGCCTAAGGAGTGTGTTTACGCAGTAGTAGCTAGTTGCGTATTCCTCAGAGATTTTTATCTGCTGATGGTTCACTCTTTTGAAAATAAGAAAATGCTCCAAAAAAAAATTTTTCCTTTGCCATTTATTGAAGTGAATGTAGAAATCGGAGGGAAGGAAAAATGCATCCTTTTCTCTTCCTTTTTTTTAGATACATACATTTGTATGTGTATTCAGTAGTGCATGGAAGTGTGGAAAGTGAGGAGACGTAGTCAAACACAAACATTACCTTGAGTTAGAAGTGTCCTCGCTCAAGTTAACGACCAAGATAGCTCCCTCTCTTAATACTTTTGATATTGTCACAATAAATGCAATTCATTGAAAAAAAAAATGCATTTTTTCCCTCTTGTGATTCGATAGTCGTTTTTTTTGCTTTACTCTTTGCCTGTCGACTGATAAGAAGAAATGTTTGCACACACATTACTGAAGCAAAAATATATATCTTCAGAGAGTAAAGATTCGTTATTGCCTAAGGAGTGTGTTTACGCAGTAGCTAGTTGCGTATTCCTCAGAGATTTTTATCTGCTGATGGTTCACTCTTTTGAAAATAAGAAAATGCTCCAGAAAATTTTTTTTTCCTTTGCCATTTATTGAAGTGAATGTAGAAATCGGAGGGAAGGAAAAATGCATCCTTTTCTCTTCCTTTTTTAGATACATACATTTGTATGTGTATTCAGTAGTGCATGGAAGTGTGGAAAGTGAGGAGACGTAGTCAAACACAAACATTACCTTGAGTAAAATCCTCTTGGGACAAGTTGAGTACTGGGAACGAGGGCCATCATCAGCATCATCATCATCATGGTAGTCGTCATCAAGACGAAATATATCACCAAGTGTTCTCAAATACATGGCCATCCAAGAAGCAAAAACATTTTCGGTCTGTCAACCTGAGAAGGAAAAAAAACGGAGGCAGAAAAAAATATACACTGATAAGGCAAATGTACAACCAATGCTACGAAACTTGTTTTTCTCGGGAAGAAGAAAGGAGTGGGAGATAGAGTGAATAAAAACAAGATTATATTACGTATAAGTACAGATACAAGTTTCCAGACACATAATATATCCATATTTTGCTGCTTTTCACCCATTTTCTACTCTTAAATTGTATCGCGTCTAATGAAAAAGGAACAAATGACTTTATGTCAAAGATGAAATGAGATGAAAGCAAGGGGCATAAAAAAAAGAATCGTGAAAAACAAAAAGAAGCTTACTTTCCCAGAACAAGGTTCATTGTTCATTCCGTCTTGTGACGCACACACATACATTCTCATAATGATAATGGAACACTAGAGCAAAAAATAGTCTGCATCCGGCGAAGATGCTACCTGGGAGCACTTCCAGGTAAAAAGAAAGGTTACTCTTTCAGTAAAAAATGTGAAAAGTGAAAAGATATCAAGCCAATAGTCGCCTAAGGTGACTCACCTTTCATCTTATCTTAAGCAGCAGTTATCTTCCTTTATATGCATTTTTATATTGAGAAACTGAAATTACCAAACTCAAGTTGTTTGTTGGAGGCAAAAAATTACTCCAATTTTCATGGTGCAAGATAACCCCAAAAAAACAAGAAATGTTATGGCGGAGGTGAGCACGGACATTAAAATGTTATGTATTTATGTCAAGCTCTCAAGGAGACTCATTCACTATAAAAAATACTAAATACGATTTCCATCTCTGCCAAGGAAAAAAATGTGAGCATATTTACGCAAAGTTCGACACCTTTTATCACGTTATATTTCGTTCAGACGAGAAGGAGAGTTAAAAGAAAATTTTTTGGAGTTACATTAACTTTAACTTTTTTCCTCTGGCTTCCCTTTTTTTACTAAGAAATAAGAAGGGAGAGAAGGGGAAAAAAATAAAAATGGCTTTCAGAAGAAAAGTGAAAGTTTTGGTGTATTTCTGTTTATAAAATTTATTACGTATGTTTCACGCATACCGTCTGAGCTCTTCCTTCAAAAAAAAGTGAAAGCCTACTTCTTCCCATTTTTAGAATTTCTATTTGCATATGTATGCACATATTTATGCATGCATGTTAACTTATGCTTGGATTGTTGGCTGATTGTGAGAGTATTTTTTTTGTAAGAGTATGATCCACACACACATATGCACACGTCTTGTGCAAACCCTACATTTTTTTTCTCTTTTCAGTGGAAGCCATGCATAAGAGCATCATCAAAACACGAACTGTTGGAAATATTTCGGGAAGACGTACTTACAAATTTCTTGACAAAAGAAAGGAATAAAAAGTGGT
>JAHZNF010004232.1:0-10943 GCA_027744215.1 Troglopedetes dispersus | reverse complement strand
ATGGCCTGATTTGTTCAAAAAATATTTTCTTTTTTTTTTATTTATTACAAAAAAGGTTTCTTCTTGTATGTCTCTCAATACACTTGTGTTTTAACGATAGTGAACGGTCTTCATAATACACGAGGTAACAGCTTCAGCAAGAAAGATAAATCGGTGTACTTCTCATTACTTCTCTCTTTGCTGAAACTTTTTCTAACAACAAATATGCTAAACTTATATCATTAAAGCTTTTCTTTGAGGAGAAAAATTTCTTCCACAAAATAGAAAATTTGCATCGCTGAATATTTTCCTTTTTCAAGGCAAACTAACTCTAGTTCTGACTCATACAACAACAACCACACAGTTTACATTTGATTGTAATTAGCATCACCAGGCATTCCATCCACAACCCCCACTGACGACTTGACGAAGATGGGAAAGCAGCATTTATTCAATAAAATTTTCAACGATTTGGTTTGGTACTTTGTTATAAACCATTGAGCTAATTAAAATAACAAAACTCCCAAGAAAGGCTTGAACCGACTTGAACTACTGATAAGGTGATAACAATATATGTAAGCTACAATGAATTTGTATTAAAACGTCCGCATATTGCATGAACAATACATGAAGTACACACGTTATTACATTATACAGATAAACAGGAAATGAAATAACAATTATAACATTAATTAACAAAAAATATAGGCTTTACAACAACATTATGTAAGATCCCCTCACATTCATTCATAACAACTATCAAAGACACCACAATTAACAGTCAGACAATCAGTCACTTTAAGCATAACAAAAATGGAAGTACTACGCATAAAAACAATAAATCATTCATTCCTTTCATTCATTCACGCTTTCCTCCACTCTTGTGTAATAATAAACATTCATTCCTTGCAATTAAAAGAACAAGTATACTTTCAACAATATGTTTTAACAAGTACATAACAGTGGAAAAATATACCTAAGTATTTCTTAAGCAGATTATTAAACTGTTACTTTTTACTACAAAAAATGTAAAAAAAATGTTTGCAATTTTTTCGTTTGCTCCCGTCTTCTCTCTGAACTACTCCAACTTAGATTTCTTCTGTGCCTAAAATCCCTGAACTAGTTCCACAAAGCATTGTAAAAAATAATACATTCTGTTTTTCCGTGCCCTTTGGTCTCATCTCCACGATGATATACTTATTATACTGTTTTGAATCTCGGCTTTTCTGGCCTTTGTTATAAAAGTTGTGATCAATTATAGTATTCAAATTAATTTGTTTGTGATTTTACTACGTACTAATTACTTTATAAGGTCTTTTTCTCCAATTGGGGTTTGTAACATTATTATACTTTACAGATTGGGGATATCACTACAGACGTATCGTGCCCGGCAGTCTCCACCGTTGGCTTTATGTGCAACAGCGTCATGGAGTCCTCTCACAATGTCTTCGTACTTGGGGTTATATGAGACAAACCTGCAGAGAAAAGGAAGAAACACAACATTTGAGAATTAAGTCATACGTTGATGGTAGATGCAAATCCCTTGTCACGATTAGAGAAAGTTTTCGTGGATAAAGGTAAGAATGGTGTGATTGTGGTGAATGGCGATGAGGATGATAATGCTAATATTCGTTTCTGGCTTTACAAAAAATTGTGCATTTTGGTAATCATGAACATGTGCTAATAATTATCGGTGGGTATTAACAATGTAAAGTCATCAGATCATGATGGCACTGACTCTATGAATGCATTAACCTACCCGAAGCTAGAAAACAAGGAGCAGCCATAATTTTGTATGCAGTTCATTTCTTCTGTTGGCCCGAGGAAAAACGTTATCTGCTGTAGGTACATGGCCAGCACGTACAACTTCATACCTCTGATTTGAGCAAGGCTCCCAATCAAAAGGAAAGGTGACTAACAAGTAACAGCAAATATTTGACTTAGAGAATGTGTGTTTTCAAGTTTGGTATTTTTTGAACGCATGAATCAATAATTAATATTTGCAGAAAGAAAGTTCTTTTTTGTGGTGATGCATCAAGATCAACAATAAGTAGCCCACACGAATAAGTATTGCTCATCGATCTTTTGCCTCAAAAATTAAAAGTCGCAGGCATCATTATGTGGTTGTTTTGCTTCCTGACGAAAATTAATGAATAGATCATTCATTCGTTAGATGCAAACAATGCTACTGTTCTCACCGCAAATGAAAAATTTATGCAATTTTACGGCAATTAAGCACATTTAAGAAACATTTGCATGAAAGGTTAGTGACTGTCTTTTAAAATTGAAATGAGCACCTTTCTAGTGACCATTGTGTAGGTTCATTTCAATCACTCCAAAACTTTCAGACAGAGCAATACCGGATGGACACTTGTCATAAAAAGTCGTCACCCGTCACATAAAGCGGATCACAGAAGGTAGGATCTAGGTAAGGAAAAAATTATTCATTTGGGGTACTCGCACTGTTGACAAAACAAAAGCAATTTGCTGTTGTTACTATTCAGTTCAGAGAGCAAATTGAATGTGTGCAAGGGAAGTAAAACTGCAGAATGAAATAGCGTGACTGACTTTCCGTATCAGCAGAAGTGATGCGTGCCTATGGCGGCGATGCGTAAGTGGCTCTTGCATCCCACTTACAACATATGCGTAGATACACCCACATACGTCTTTGGGGTGAAATGTACTGATTAGCTGGGAAAAGTAATTTTCTGCTGATGACTACGAAAATGATAACTTGATACAATCCTGTCGTTATATTATTATATTATCCAAACTACAATTTGCTGCACCTTGAATCATAATAATAATGGCACTGATCGACTTCATCTTCAACTGCTACTGCTATTATGGCATGCCTATCTTTGGGCTCATCATTTGCCATTCATTTTGCACATCAGAGACTTTTACATAAAATATTGCTGAGTTCCTATCTTGCCTCCCTTATCTTAACTATTTTACCACCTATTTTCCCACTTCCACTCCACCGTTAACAAAAGAATTGGCTTTACCATCTGATTAAGCTCCACGAGCGCCACTAATGAATAGCATGTTACATTTAAGCCTCAATTTTGCAACATGACAGGCATGGTGCATAAATGCTTTGCGGTGGCAGATTCTCGTGGTTTCTCTAAGATTTTCTTGGTGATGAGTATTTGCACTGAAGAGATCCTACTTATTTTCCAAAAACAAGCAACATAATATTTAACAGCCCATATTATATTAACTTTTTGTGTAAAGAACAGCAAAATACTTTGAGCCTAAATTTGACGTTTTAGTTTAGATTAGACGTGCTGATGCGCGTTAAAACTAGTATCGGCCCTCATAAAATTAATGAATAAATCATGCCACGACTTTTACTCATTATGCCTGCAACGGAACATTCCGAGTCTTGTGTCCATTTCCAAAGCATATGGTCAGTTATTTAGGACATGCAACTCAAATTCAGCCATGCTCATTGTGTGGCTCTTATTATTTGAATTTATAAATTTACGCTAAAAGTATGCACATTTTGCAGAAAGTAGCAGACACATCTTTTCCGGTCCATAATAACTATATTCATATGTGAGTTCTATTTGTAAACACCTCCTTCATCGTACAAAACTATAATTACATTTTTAAAGAGTGTGAACGGGTAGGAATATCCATTTATAAAGTTCTCAAGACCTGTCAGATGCAAGTGGCAACACGTATACTGCAAAAGATTTATACCTTGCACTATATGTGCAACACCAATATGCAGTATATTTTCTTGATTCTTTAAAAGGATAACGGATGGGAAATAAACGTTTTGCCCGACATTATTAATATTACGTAGTATACACAAGAACAATATGAAACGGAAAATATCACAATCAGTTTTTAAAAGGAATACACTTATCATAATGTGCAATGAGCAAACCACCAGAATGCATCCACCAACTACACCTACATACATTTACATTGTTTTGAGAATTATAATATGCCTATCGTTGGTAAGTTCGATAGGAATGAAATTATTATTAAATTATCATAATAGTTTGCCAATTTGCTACATGGGTAAATATATGAGGAACATAAAGACGTAAGGTACCAATGCTTTTCATTTTGAAAATGAAATGGAGGGTGGTTGTTACTTTGAGTCGATATAAGTGCCCCACAACGACATGCACATTTTAAGATTCACTATGTGAGCATATTTTTTTTACTTTTAACAGAATGTACGTATGGTATGGGCAGTTTGAGTGAAAAACAAGGGGTCATCAAAGATCGCATGCAAGGTGCATATGCACGCAAATTTTATGGGTATAGCAAAAAACCACTTGAAAAACGTAAAAGAAGAGACATACAGGGGGAAAAGGCAAATGGCCCGATGGCATAGAAAAGAAAAATGACTAGAAAACTATAAAAACTCTGACGTGCTCAAATCAACCTAGTCAAGTTTTTTTTCAAAAAAGTAAACAAACGAAATGAAATGAGTAAATGCAAAAAATTCAAGCTCAACTTTTCACAAACAAAGCGTTATATTAATTTGTATACCTAGATAGGAAATGCAGAAAATATTTTTTAAAAACTTGATTTTCAACAATTCTACATAAAAACACTTTATATAAATACGAATGAATAATTGGAGGTGGGCTTGTGCACTTAAAATAACATTTTATTCTTCACTTCTATGAAATATTGTGTTTTAAGATTTCATTCACATCTTCAAACTTTCAAGTTCTCAGCAAACCCATCGTGACTGACTGTCAGTTTTTTTTAACTTCCAGATAAAACAATAAGCAAATAGTGCACACAGAGGAATATACACCTACTTTTTGCAAATGTATCATTACCTCTAATACAAAGTTAGAGTTTTTCTGTAGTTTCTGTAGTAGTGCGTAATATTAACGCAATTTAACTCTCGTGCAAATGTAATTCATTTAATGCCAAGACTATTGTCCAAAAATGGATTCTATTAAATAATTGTTGCATTACGCGCTCTTTCGTCGGTAAATTATTTAGAACTGCGACAATGAATGACTATATAGTCATATATGACTGGTTCAGTGACTTAGCTTGCAACCACGGTCGAGCGACGGCTTAACCACACTTGAAGATTGAGTTTGCACTTGTACCAGCAACTTAATTAGATTTACTTATACAATTTTTATCTTACAATTGGTTATTTGAATGATAGCGACGCAAGGGCATCTTCAAAAGAACCTGTAACGTGCTTGTTTAATGTTACATCACCCCCAAACTCCTAAGCATAATATTTTTGCACACAATGGATAGCTCTACTAAATACTATAGCTTTATATCTTAAGCACAGATGTAAGAAGATTTATTGATTGAACTACCTAAGCGAGTGTGACTACAGTGAATTGGGATAATGGATACAATAATCACAATACCAATATGTATGTTGATGACAACAACCAGCAAAGCGAGATCATTGAGGGACGTCAGAGAAAGCTAACGGAGCACGCATTTTTCCCTTCCATCATTTTCATTGTTTATACTAACTATTACTTATGCACATGTACCCACCAGTAACTATTCATTACGCCTTGGAGCCATTAAAATAACTAGGCGTAAAAAACTGCGTCTCTCTTTCATTGTTCTTGCAATGGTTCAAAAAGATATGTAAAGGCAACTTTTTTTACTGTAACATGTTATATAACGTAAAATTCAAACCTGTCAACTTCTTGTGTAACAGGAATACGTATACAGAGTAATGTATGCCCTTCCATTGATCTATGTAACCGCATTCCATTTATCATGTGAGTCTTGCTTGGCAAAAATACTTTTTAAGGAACAATTTAACACATGTCTGTCTCACTTGTCTGTGAGGTAAAAAAGAAAGCGGAAAAAGTTAGCAAATAATAACAATTATAAAACCACAATGAATGTTGCTAGTGATGTTCATACTGTGTACACATTCACAATGAAGTAATGACTATTGTGTGTGCTCTTTCGCCGAAAAATATTATGGGAGATTATTAATTCATTTTTTTATTCCTGTAATTATTTTCTGTAACTATTCATATTGTTCAGATGAGACGGAAATGGTTGGGATGAAAAACTGAATGTTATGAGATTGTTACTCAAAATAGAAGGCCGCCGTTATTAGGAAACTCTTATATAATAATTGCCATTAGAATCCAAATGCACGTAACCCTGCGTAGTGTACGTGTCGTGTCGTGGTGCGTACAGTCTCCGCTATCAAAGCGCAATTCTTTCTGCATAAATCTGAAAAGGTCATATTATCTCTGTGTCCTATGAAAGCGATTTCTCTTATCTATTCAGCAAATTCATTGAGACATGACAAGGCGTTTTATTGTTTTTGGTTAATAATGGTTACGAGAAATTCTACAATTTCTTCAAAAGTCATGTCATGGTCTTCGTAAAAGTATATGATTTTGTCAGTCATAAAAATAGCCGCCCGGTGCTTGATTACATTAAAATTCTCTTTGTTTGTGCGTTAATGTTCTGGGAGAAATGGTTCCTTTCGTAAGTAAATTAAAATTCACTCGATGAGTAAGTCGCGAAAGGTCAGTCAGCGTAATTTAAATTTGATACACAACTACAGCCTTAACAAGTGAAAAGATTTCAATAATAATTTTAACAACGGTCAGTATCGCGACTTACAAGCCAACTACAAGAGCTTTGTCGTAGACATGAGCTTTCTACCCGTTTTCTAGAGAAACTACAGAATTTGAGACAATTGGTTTCTAATACTTCAGCGAGCTCCACATTATGTAGACTACGAACACACTCATTTTTTCAGCACTATGTGTGCTGAAAAAATGCTATGCCACTGTAAACAAAAATTTGTTGTGGTTATTCATTCACATCATATCGCCACCATCGTCATTACGGTTTTCATCCTCTTCAGTTTGTCAATAGTTCTATCTTTCAAAATATAGTGAGCTAGTACATAGCAAAAGATTCTTTCAGCGATTTAACCTAAAAAGGTTGCAAGGATGTGCTTCAGTATAGTTATGTAGGCATTCGATGCAACTATTAAGCATGCAATGGGTAAGAAAAGGAGTACACAGACATTTTTTGGCAAGCAAAAAACTTGCTGAGCCGGCTTTTCCAGGGGGCATGTTGTAATACCGTCGTCAACTTTCTTGCATTATTAGAATGAAACTGTTGCAGTAGGACTACCAATGTTGTCAAAATCGCCATTTGATGCATTCGTGTAGAAGAATTCGCTAGGTGATCCTTCTTCACTGCCAACATTTACGAGATTAAAAGAGTGTAGCATATCTGAATAAGGTTAAATGCAACCGAGAACCTGCAAAAGCAAAAGCAGGAAGACCAAGTGACCCTAACGGATTCTCCGGCATGCATAATTATGTATATGGCGGTGGCATACATAATAATCATAACTATTGAAAACCGCAAAGACAGAAAATCAAGGGAATAAACTAATGGATATAAGTTTGTATTAGTAACCTACCCTTTAACACAAAAATCACTCTTAAGATAATCTTTTTTATGCAAAACCAAAATGAACGGTGGTCTCTCTACCTTTTGTGTTCATTTATCTGCAGTGTGATATAAGATTTTGTTAGGATGGACGTGAATGAATATCATAGATACATTGACTATATGAAATGGTCAAAGAAGAAACCTGGTTGATTTGATACTAGAAAAAAATATGATGAAGCTTGTTGTCTTGTTTTGTTCTTTTTTTCTCAAGATTTGTATGTACATGAACACAAATTCAAATAAAATGAGCACAAGCAGATTCCTTTTTCAACGAAAATGTCTGACTATGCGAGGTGAGATGTGCGCACAACGAAGTGATTATGTGGAACAAATCTTTGCACACTGTTCGAACGAATCCTTCACCTACAACTTTTTGGACCATTCAATTTGACTTTTTAAAAAATCTTGTTTCGTCCCTAAGGGCAGCGGAGCAGGCCACCGATTTTTTCGTGACATCACACCTTTTTCTTTGCCAGTATCGCCATTGCTTTCTACCTAAAATCCATTATTGATATACTCGCACTTGAAGACTTGAAGAGAAGTAATGAAAGAACATTTTACGAGATGTCTCATATTTTTGAAGTGGACTAGTATAATACCTATCTGAAGTTGCATAAATAACAAAAAACAATTTGACTTTTTAAAAAATCTTGTTTCGTCCCTAAGGGCAGCGGAGCAGGCCACCGATTTTTTCGTGACATCACACCTTTTTCTTTGCCAGTATCGCCATTGCTTTCTACCTTTCATTTAACCCTTTTTCGTGTGGTGAGCCGACGAGTGAATTCTTTTTCATTCTCATTTCACCCAAATTTACCTTCATTCTTTATCAGCACCTGCCGATCTTCCTTCTAATCAATGTGGTTTCGATTTTCAAATTGATAAAATTATCATTTTTTGTCAAAATATTTTCCCTCAATTTTACAACAACTCAACAAATCAGCGATTTCTCACATGCTGCTTTATTTGACGCATGGAAAAAGTTTATGGCCTTATTGCATGATGTTGATTTTTGATCGTACAATCGGATTTTTCCCTTTTCCTTGCTTTCAGATTGAATCACGTAAGTTATAAAAAATAATCGTAGAGATTACAGAAGATTGCAAAAATTTGTGAGTGTGCGGTTCTGATTAAATGAAAGTTGTGACGGAGCAAGGATCACAAAGAAGTGAGCTGTCTTTGAGCGAAAATTGCATGTTACGTTCACTACAAAATTATCTTTGACCTATGCAACTTTTACAAATACGTTTAGCTTTCATCAACAAAGCACCCTGATTTTATGTGATAAAGTAGCTATTATTGCCCTTTTCAACTATGTATGTAGGCAAATAAGAGACGAAAGACCGAATTGGAAATATTGTATAATACGAAATAACTAACGTCCAATTTTCCCAAATTTCTTTTAGAAATTAATTTATTGTATTCACTGGTAAATTTTTAAAATTATATGATGATGTTTATTGTATACTTTCGTTAGCCACGTCAGCCCTTACTTTTACTACTACGAAATTTTTTATTGACATTTGAGTTAAAAAAATGATCGCGTGTCAAGAGTTTAGCTTTTTTGCCCATTACACAAAACGAACCAAAGACAAGCATGACACATGGTGGGAACAATTTTTTACCACTTGCATATCCGTCAACTATTTAGCTAGCTTCCGTCAATTGAAAATGTAATTAAAAAATAGCCCTAAAATTCCGAAGCATTTCTCCTACCTACTGAAATTGACAAATGAACCCTGTTAAAGGTGACAGTTCACGTTGTTCCACAACAACTGTTAGATCATTGCCTTTAATCTCCACGTCGTCCCAATAACATTGTGAAGATACCTGAACTGAAGGCTTCACAATTATGAGAAATTACACACTACATGTTATCAACACAGTTCCTTCAATGAAATGTTGGTTATTATTATGCAGGATTTTTAACTAACCATGAATCGCTACATAAAAATGTTTATTATAAAGTGTGCAGGGTAGACATTTAGTTTTGTACTTTGCTCATCACACTAATAAGCGTCATCGTCTAACTCATAAATAATCCTTTCGCCTTTTCTCATTTGTTTCTTTCTCAGTGCGTTTATGTAGGCACACGAGTGAACTTTTACTGTAATAATGCTGGCAAAAACAGCAAGGCGGTATCTAGTCCAACAGACTGACTGATGGGAACTAGGGAACCCCATTAACCCTCATGTGTAAGTTTACGTTTGCCATGAAAATGCACGCAACTGTGGGTTGCATGAAATTAGTTGCTCTTCATGTTGTATACAAAATCATCAAGATCTTTACGTGCACACCCCCGCTTTGATTTTCATTCATGGGCTGCATGCATACAAAAGACAGATTTGAA
The DNA here is from genome assembly GCA_027744215.1 of Troglopedetes dispersus. Classification (NCBI taxonomy): domain Eukaryota; kingdom Metazoa; phylum Arthropoda; class Collembola; order Entomobryomorpha; family Paronellidae; genus Troglopedetes; species Troglopedetes dispersus. The sequence goes on along the minus strand of JAHZNF010004232.1, from coordinate 1,156 downwards.
CTGGATCGCTGCCTTATTACTCTAGGTTCAAAACAGTTTAAGCAGTCATGTCTCATCATGCAATCTGCTTCCTCCTCCACCGAAGAAAAGTAAAACGGAAAGGAATTTTCAGTGAAAACTCTATTAACATGTATTTATGCATGAACCTTTGAGCATCACAACGGTACAAAAAAACTCACGCTCGCCTTCATTAATTTCCCTTTTCCACCACAATCATCATAATAATCATTGCCATGAGTTTTTCATTTCTTTAAAAAGAAGTGTTGTAATTACTATAATTTGAGTGAAGACCAAGAGATTTCTATAATGAAAATCTAAACAAAATTTTCAAAAAAAACGAGAGTGACTCACTTCTTAGCGTATTTGGCTCCCTTTAGGATCATTTTTGAAGCGTTGAGATAGGAAGTTGCTTGCTTGGGATCTTCACAAGCGACGCGATACATGCAGTCGTAGTTATCCTTTTCAGCGGCACCCAAAATGTAAGTCATGATAAGGAGAAGTTCCCCTTGGCTCATGAAAGGACGGCTTTTCTCAACGACGCTACGTCCATGACCAGGACCCCAGCCGTGGTCACCTCCCTTGAAGCTGATTCCACCGAAGTAGAAGAGACCGATTCCGAAAATAATTGCTTTGAGGACGATGAGGATGAGGAGATTTGTCAGATTGAGGGTCAAAACTTCCGACGTGGAATGTGAGCGAGCCAGGGCTTTTGCCGTTTTGATTAAAGCTTTTGTTACGTCAAACGCAGCGGACTCGGTGGACGCGCTGGTTCCAGTTGATGCTGATGCTACTTGTTTTGAAACCGACGATCTGCTAGAGTCTGATTGTCTGGATCTAAGTTTACGCAGCTTAATTGTACCTGATGGGCTTGAGCCCGCCATGGTACATGCTATGATACTTACGACGATGAACAGGCATATGCTTTGTCTCGCATTCATTTTGGAATCTGTTGATTTTTTTAAAGAGAAACAATTGTAAACTGGATGAATGGTTATTTTAAATTGTCTTTTGTTGATGCAAAGTCAAATTATTTTTTGTTATTTATGCAACGTCAGATAGGTATTATACTAGTCCACTTCAAAAATATGAGACATCTCGTAAAATGTTCTTTCATTACTTCTCTTCAAGTCTTCAAGTGCGAGTATATCAATAATGG
>JAHZNF010004231.1:0-26888 GCA_027744215.1 Troglopedetes dispersus | reverse complement strand
AAAAAAACACGTACACATAGAGAGGTCTTTGGCCATGGACGATATGGCGGTGGTGGTGGCGGTGTTGATCATGAAGATGATGATGTTGTTGTTAATGATGACGATGATTAGAAAGGGATAATTTATAGTGCACTATTAGCCGTATATGTACCGCGTACGTGTGGATAGTTAGTTTTAAAAGAACGAGAGAAGACTTGCTTTGTTGGGATGTTTTATGGGGATGATAATGATCAGAATACATTTTTGGATGGAATGAATACAACGTAACCATCCAACCACACGGCAGTGTATGTATATTGTGCCCTGTGTGACGTTTAAAGAAATAATAGTTCGTTTGTTGCTCTCATCCGATGACAGAGAGTCGTCCCGTGATACGTGAGGTTAACAATTTTTTTTTGCAAATTGAATGTAGTATGTACGTATGTACTGGCTAGCTGCTTTTCTTTGTAGAGATATAAATAAGAGAATGAGTGAGCAAACTTGCGTCGAGATAAGAGAAGGCAGAAAAAAAATCACAAAGTGATTTGCTCATGGTTATGATGAACTACTCCGATTTATCAAGTTCTGAAAAAAAAATAAATTTTGAGCACGGTGCTTCAAGGTGTTTGCATTTTCTGAAACAGTACACTTATCAATAGCTTTCTCTCTCTCTCTCCTGATAAGTTTTGCTATTCCGACTCAAAAATTATTTTAGGTTGACTCACTTCCGTAATTGTACACACACGTGGCGGTTAATATTAGGCAGATTGGAGCTGTGTCACTTAATCTTCTACTGCAAAAAATTATAATTGACAAATTATTACTCCAATATTTTTTATACCAATTTTCAACTCGGGGAAAGTGAGTCATATGTTTGCAAATTTTATGTCTGCATTAGCAGCCTTGCCTGTAGAAACCACTTATTTCGTATTTTTTTGCGCATAATAAAAGACATTCGTAATCACCCCCAAAAGAGTGCATCAATAATCTTGCGGGGTGGGATGCTCCTGTTGTTTAGTTTGTGTATCACGTCCTCTTCTGTGTTCTTCTTTTTTATAATTTTTGCGCTAAATAAATACAAGAGAAAAAAAGATGGCGAAGAAGATCTATAAATTATCTCCGCCAATTCGTAATCACTTTTCATCGTTTCGAGTACTCCACACTATGAAAAGTGATTGTTTTGCTGATTATCCACTCTGTAATGCAAATTTGGAGGCGCAAAAAACTCTTTCCTTTGAGCATGAGCGTAATAGCAGTAATACTTATCTGTCCGCAATATATTATTTGCTACTCCCAAACTGTCGTAAATTGGATTGATGGTAATGACGGGTGAACGTTTTACAGCGTGTCTTTAATGCAACGACCATGTAGCATAACGATCTCAAATAATTAAAGCCTGCGAGACTTGTTGCGCTGATTTGTTTTTATGATTTGGGCACAAAAAACTAATTTGTAAGGGAAGACAGTAAATCAATGCTTCTCTGTTTTTTTGCCGGTCGTGAGGAGGAGGATGTGGATAGGCGATGATCTCTGATTTGTTATACTTTCTTACTAAATAGGGGAAAAAACTGGAGTGCAAACAACTTTTTTTTTCAAAGTTGAGATGATGTAATTGAAATAATTGAATTATGGTCGCACGTCCGAACCATTTCTAAATTCACTACAACCATTCAAAATAAGTCATTAGTTAGAAAAAAAAGACAAGTGAGAGCGGGAGAATTATTCTCGTGAGAATATTCAATAAAAAGGATGTTATCATGTTTATTAGTGTTTTGAAGTTAAGAGCGTTTGGGAATGTGTGGGGCGCATCTTCTTTTAGAGCGAGGGAGGGCTCTCTCACAAAGGCAAATATACATCATCATTATATTATATAGTGTGGTCACTTGAAGCGATTCTCTGTGCATCTTCACTAAACTTCGCGCATAAAAAATAGTTGGACAAGAAGATGCGTCTCCTTTTTGATTACACAATTAGAAGTTTGGCAAAGGGCTAACTGGTTTGCTTCTCGAAAACATTTTGTCAGCAATAATGATAATAAACATATAAACCTAGCAAGCTACCTGTAAAAGATAGATAACTTCTTGCCTTATCTATCAAAATTGGTTCTGCTGTCGCTCATCTTTTATATCTGGACACTTTGGCGACAGACACACGATGTAGTGTTGATGATCCAAAACAAAATCACAATTTTCGACACTAAATAATCGACTTTTTTTTCGCTGGTCGCCTCCATTTTATAGTTCAGATAGCTCTCTATTAGCAACGTCATGCAAGACAAAATGCTTGATAAGCCAGTGTGTAGGACCACGGCCTTCGTACTTTATACTTTATGAGTAGGTATTCATTATTGTTGCTTCTTTGTTGTGAGTTCGTGTGTGTGGTGGGTCACATTAAACTACTCCCCTTTATTTTCATATTTTACTGTAGATAAAAGCATTTAGTGAGTGAGCATAATGATAATGATTCACCATCCTTATCGTCCACAACCCATCCACAAAATTTATTCAAATGACATAAAGTAACGCCGTATATTAGAAAAAGAATAGATATTATTATATGCAAATTAGCAACTGACTTGTGCAAAAAAAAGAGAGGACTACAAAGAAACAAATATTCATTATAATATCTTTTTTAAATTGCGGCATGCTTTCCTTTCTTCGGCACACGAGGTTCTCTCTGAGTGACATTCCATTTTTGCGTTTGAAAGTCACCCATTATCGTAAAATGCCGCTTGTTTATTATGTCAATCATGTTGAATTCAAGTGGACAAATTGATTGTTACAAAAAAGGTGTATGCGCACCGCATGAGGTAAATAAGTATTAGCAAAAAAAAATTCTCTGTATGACGTTGTTGGTGCTCGGCAGGACAAGAAAATATCATTGAGATGTTCGTTATCTAATTAATCCAAAATAATGATAAAATAATTGGCACAGTAGAAATGAGCAAACAAGCAACAGAGAGTTCCACGTGCAAAAAAAAATTTGAAGTTGACCAAAGGTTACAATTATTCGTGAACGAACTTTTGTGCACTTCTTTGGTAATTAACTATAGACACCCTTTGTCGTCTTTTCTTCTTTTTTTGAGACAAATGTGCGGCTTTTGGTGCGGCACGGGAGACGCCTTTTTTCTGTCTTGCATGGCATCAATTTCATGATTGACGATGACAAACTGTCACATCAGCGGTACAGGTCTTTCTGGTGACAATCTTTTCGAACGTGTTGATGCAGTTTGTTTGCTGAATTACAACATCTCATGCAAGACAAATAATGTATCGGGGAAATTGTTCAAAATGACTTTTCAAACGAAAATGCGCAAGAATAAAAAAAAACATTGTGCGTGATTCCGTGACGCTGATGGTATCAAGGTTGATGATACATGGACTCAAATGAAGACACGGATGTTTTCGCCTTTCAATTTTTGGGGAGAGGAGATGAACTCGTGAGATTCTGTAATGCTTACACACGCGCACCAACATAATTTATGGCGCATCTCGGGGTTGTGGGGAAGACTCAACTTTGCAACATTTTTTTATTGCGCTGTTTAATGTGCTCAAATGTTGCACCTAGTCAAGTACAAATAATATTTAAGTTATCGGATTAGTGCTAGCTTGGATGCAATTTCTAAGAATAAGTATCAGTTTGGCATTCTGTTGTAAGGTCGGTGAAATTGTATCGGTGATCTGATTGTCCACCACACGAAATACTGAGAATGGTCCACCTTTCAACCTGCAATTTTTTTTTTTTTTAAATAATTTTACTTTTTGAATTGCGACATCACCACGCCTGAGTAAATCTTACAACGAAGAAAAGTACTGCATGGATGCAGCTTAGAAAGTTGTGAAGGGACGACACCTCTCCTTTGTCTTCGAGAGTAATATTATGGTGATGGTTTAACTAGGTTATTAAAAATTGCAGAGGAGGAATTTAATTGAGAAAATGAAAACAAGACGAGACATTCCCATTTTTTATTATTTCGTTGTATGTGTGTGTGCAAAGGAGTTGTTGGAAGCAGTGGTATTTTATTTTCTCCACTCCCCCATCCACAAATTTCCCTTTGATTGACGAGACAATGAAGTTGTAAGTTTAAGCTAATTTGCTTATCGGAACAGTCATTATTCATAGGACAAAGTACATCTGAGTGAAGTACACTCACGTCTGTGCACACACACATTTGAAAATACTGTGAGCCGAAAGGACTGAAATGAACAACACCATTGTCTTGCTTTACATAAATAAAAAGTGGACACATTAGGCCATTTGTTGTTATTCTTCCCATTAAAAACAGAGTGGCTTCACTTGACGACGTCTCAAAAAATGGAGATGACCAACCTTTGATCCATTCAGTTGGAGAATGTTGTGCACCATCATCATCATCTGATAAGCCTATGTGCATATGTGTTGCTGTTATTACTATTATTGCCAATCATTTTCTTACCATTTTGCACATGCAAGCATTTTCTAGAAGAAAAAAATAATTTCCGTGAAAAGCAGACCAAAAAAAGATGATTATGTGTCATACAATACAAATTATGATGACGGCGAGGCTCATCTTTCTTCAGTAATTATAACTGTCATTCACATTTTTGATTCAGTTCTATCATATTTTTATTATTATGGCCATCATCATGAACAACATTTCATCTCGGAGCCAGTTCATCGCCATCATCAGTGGAGAATCTGAATTTTTTTTTCTGCCAGCTTTCTCCTTAATTTGACATTCAGAAATATTTTTCACATGTGTAATAATTGCATTATTTTTGCAACAAGTTTGCGCCAACTTACCTTGGTTGCATTCTCAACTCGAAATTATTCCCCAAAAAGTTGAACACATTTTTTTTGCATACCATCTTAATTATACTCATTCCGCTTCAGATTCGCACAAAAACATGGAAATTCGCGAATCGTATCATATTATTAGGAAGAAAACGATCTGTTTACAATGTAAATTTATGTACGTTTTCGCATGAAAACTAACCGACAGTGTTCTGTTGTACGCACGCCAGTTGCTTCGCTTCAGTCTTCAAACCTTCAATCATTTAATAGCATTTAAAACATTATACTCCTATTATCGCCATAATAACTATTAGTGAGTTCAGTTTTCAAAGGTGTAATTATGCACAGATTTTTTTTGTTGATGGGGGATTGAATAGTAATAAAGTTCAAGTGTAATGACAATGAAGAATGGGGAATTAAATAACCTGCTTTTCCACCGTTTTGGAATTTTACGAATCAGTGGTTTTTTTATATTGATAGAAACCAGTTGGGCTGGTAAAATATCGACTTCTTCTTTTATTCCTTCTGTTTTTTTTACTGAAAAAATAATATTGTAAAAAATTGCGCACCCAGAGACTCTTCAACATTTTTTTTTGCAAAAAAATAAAGTCTATTCACTTCAAATCCCAAAAAGACCTTAAAAATGTTTTTCGTCTTTTGATATCGGCATATGTGAATAAGTGCTACTTCATACAAGGATCCTGTCTCCGGAATCAAAAAGGAGAAATAACCTATGATACTACTGCAAGCTTACCTTTGCTCGCCTAATTAACATACGATTGTAATGAAGTAAAAAATAAGGGAGCTATTACATATGACATGACCGCATATAGTCATTTTTCTTCCTTTCGTACACTCCCTGACGAACTACATATTAGGTAAATTTTTATAATTTCAAAGGGAGTTATTTACTTCACAAATTGCTCACGTATGTGTGCAAGTGTGAAGTCGTGATCCTTTGCTGCACTTTTGATCGTCTAACTGTGAGCATTTCCAATACGTAAAAGTTATTGTATTGGTCGATAATGAAAAGCTGAACTAATCGGATAAAACTAATTGAGTACCAATGAAAGGCTTACTTGCACATTACTAATTTACATTATTCTCTTGTATTATTTACAACTAAATATCAACCTGGATGAAATTACTGTTGATCCCTTATCCTTTTGTTTTGTTTGGATAACTAGAGCAGTAATAAATGTATTCTACTATATTGTTAACCTAGCTCTGCTTTTGGAAGAAACACTTGTGACGTTGTTTGGAAAGACCTTTTTCCTCTCGCCGACTTCTCGCGAAGGAGTTTTGATCTTACCTTAATCCTTTCAAGCACCATAGCCTTCGCTGCTCATCAAGTTAAACAAACACAAGGAGAAATTCACGCCCATGTCTCAAATTCTTTTTTTTCTCTATCTTTACGTAAATGCAGATTTTTATTTGGTAAAAAAGTGAAACATTGACTTCATTGTACTACATGAAAGTACAATATTTTTTACGAGAAAATAAGGAGCATCAGAGGGTGATCATCTTCGTCATCATCATCTCCCTCAACAATAAAAAACATATATGTATATTCACAGAAAAAGGAATGTTTTTACACACATATATGTATATTTGGAGAATTATGAGCAGCTGTGGGCAATTCATTAACGTCGAACATGGGCTCGGGAATACTTGTCTTTTTTTCTCTGTGTGTGTATGTGTGTGCCTGGCATATTACATCGCCTTTATATGGAAACCTCTCCCTGGCAAATCTCAACAATAAAATTGACAGAAAGTGAAGCCCCCCACACGGATCAAGCAGCCAAGGAGACCAATCTTTTATTCAAATAGGTGTAGTTTAGCAGTAGTTTAGGAGTGAATACCTATCCTCCATTCATAAAACTTGAGCATTCTTCTTCTCTCAACTATTTGGTAATTCAGGGCTCGTGTGGACAGAAGAGAGAAGCCGAGCCTCTCCCTTGGAGACTGGAAAAATACTTGCCAAGTATGGCTCTAATGGCTGAAGTCAGATGCGGCCACTAATTGAACATAAAAATTCAATTCTTTCCCACTTCTTCCCTTGCTTTATTTATGGGAAGAAGAAAAATGTAGAAGTTACTGTAAAAAACAGAACTTTTATAGTGACTATGGCAACCTGCTAGATTTATGGATTTTCAACAGTGTGACATTTCTTTTCACAGAGAAGCAGAATCCACGTATCCACGCCTTAATACACACACCATTTATATTGAGGATTTTGGTCAGACTTTTTTTGTAGACCTGCTGCTGTGGGCTGGCATCATTGTGGGGAATTATTTATCATCCAATAAACTCACAATATATCATATCATCGTGGAAACACTTTTACCTTAACCCCCATCGGCTGCATAGTTGTCACCTTGTCAAAGAATATTTTTTTTGAAGGTGCTTACAACACGTACTCTCGCCACAAGAGTCCCTTTTGGTTCGCACGTGTTCTCTTGAACGAAATTCCATGATGTAAAAAAATTATTTTGCGATGTGGACAAATGTTGATACACAACATTGTATCAAGTTCAAACTTCCACTTTTGCATTTTCTTTCTGGAAAGGTGATCGTAGTTTTCGAAAAAAGCAAACAACATTTAGGCAAATAATATTGTCCAACAATGGCCACAACATGTTACAATAATATGGTCATCGTTTTGCTATTGTGGGTTACCTCTACAATGTACATACACACATGAATGACAATCAGTATTTTGTTGGAGCGAAGCAAAAAATAAAAAAATCAGAAAGTCCCACAAGCGGCTTCACTTCATTCAACCAAGGAATGAGTAAAGCTAATCCTTCAAGAATGGCAAAAGTTTGGGAATGGTAAGCAAACAACATTTAGGCAAATAATATTGTCCAACAATGGCCACAACATGTTACAATAATATGGTCATCGTTTTGCTATTGTCGGTTACCTCTACAATGTACATACACACATGAATGACAATCAGTATTTTGTTGGAGAGAAGCAAAAAATTAAAAATCAGAAAGTCCCACAAGCGGCTTCACTTCATTCAACCAAGGAATGAGTAAAGCTAATCCTTCAAGAATGGCAAAAGTTTGGGAATGGTGTGAGCAAGCAGTCACAAAGAGGAAAACCCGGTGCATCATCATCATCCACGCTGTCTTCACAAATGAATAAAAAAAATTCGTATATACATATAATATACAACGAGTATTATTATTAATCACAATGGCAATAATGTACCTTCTGAATGGAGCGTTTTATTCTTGAAAATATGTGTTAGGTAGACAGGTTGAGAAGACATATGGCATGACAATGGTGACAACATGGTTATATCATCGTTTTATTAGTATAACCTACTCCATGTCCTTCCACCACCACCAACTATTCTTCTCTTCATCATAGATGAGCACAAAACATATAGTACGAAGCCATAATAATAATAATTTTTTGCTGGGTGTTGGTGGCTACATAGGTTTGGCTTTTTTTCTTTGATCTTCAAGATAATATTATGGTAACATTACTGCAAAAAAAATATAATTCTTTTTGTCGGGATAATTCTTTTCAAACCCTCTTCTTTGGACCACGACGGTGATTTGATAAAAAAACGGAGAGAATCAAGTAATCTCTCATTCTCGGTTTATTACTGCGATGATGACGAACAGGTAAAGTATTTAATTTAAAAGTGATATAACACGTACCCAACGTAATCCGAATGGGCCTTGCCATAAAACAATTTTTTTTCGCAAGTCCAACACACATAAATGAAAGGATAAGAGATGGAAAGAAGGGTATATCTTGTGTAGAAAAAAGATTACAAGCTTCTCCGTCAAGATTCATATTCCTGTTTGAGTCAGCATCATATCTTTCTTGAGAAAAACATGGGCTTTGCTTGATGTCATTAAATGTATGTTTTTAGATTAATAGTTGATATCCGGCTGATGTTTCGGTCACTGCGGGGGTTCCAGCAAGAAAATAGAGAATTGTAGATATGTTCGTCCTTCAGAGCAGCTCTGGGCTACAAACGATCCATGTTGCTGTCATCATCAACATCATCCTAGTGAGTCTCAACGAGGCTGAAATACAAGGAAAAAAATCATTTTCTCTTCTTTTCGTACGTGCTCTCCTGCTTCGTATTTTTTAAAGAGAAGATATTAAGGATTTTTTTGCAGCAGCGGCGGTGTTGCTATGTTTTTTTTGGCGGTGGAGATTTGACAAAATCGAAACTAATGATAATACACCTAGTTGGACGAGATAATTAGGGATATTTTTCAAAAAGGAGAGCAAACTTGTTCTCTCACCAGGCTTTCTTTCATGGTGTTATTAAAATATTATCAGTTCGTATGACGTGACCTGTCAAACCAATGAGGGCGATGAATGGGATCAACTTTAATGAAGACAATGAAACAAGGCCTTGATTAAACTTGTCATGTTTTGAGTCGTGCGAGCCTGTGTGTGTGCCAACTATTTTTTTTTTCAATGGCATTTTCCTAAACAATCATTTGTTTAGTTCTCAGGCGGTGTCCATTTATTTACGTAAATTTAATTAGGCACAATAAAATAGCAATGATGAGGAGAGTGGTGTGTGGAGTACATAAATAAAACACTCCTTGTTTTTTTTCGCCGTGGTGGTGGTGGAGGAGGTGGGTGAGTGAATGACTGTCACTGGTTATGTCCTTATTTTATTCACAAAGCAAAAAGCCAACCCCTTCATCTTCTTTTTGGAGGAATATATGGACATTGTGATTACCAAGTGACTCGTAAATGCAAATATTTTTCCTAAAATTGTTTTCATTTTCTAACATAAATATCATCCAAATGGAAGTGTTTCACAGGAGCACCACAATATTTACATTTTGGATAAGCTTCACCACGCAATTCTGGGATGGCTGGGTTTTATTTGCTTCAAATGAATATGTCTGAGGAAGTCATCGCTATCATGCTTCTTATGTGTATTTTTTTCCTTTTCTGATTAACTTCTTCGTTTTTCTGGCTTGTCCGCGTTGTTTTGAGTCGCATAAATCTATTTAGTTCACTTTTTTGTGCGGAGAAATATTGTTACTAATGCTTTAATTTTTCTGGTATAATATAATCCATATATGGAATCATGCTGCCCTTTGTCGAACTCGGCTTAATGTCTGTTTACGTGGTGTGTGTGCGGAGTTTTGTTGCGGAGTGCCAATGGAGTTCACCAAATGAGGATTAAGATTTCTAATTTCCTTGATGATCCAAGTCGCACAACGTTGAGAATTAGTTTGTTGGAGTTGATGGAATAACAAAAAAAAACTGAGCGTATGAGAAACACGTGTCCACCTTTATGGTAATATGTATACCCATTGAGAAGGTTTATGACAATGATTGATGTATTGATAACTCACGGCTTAACGTCAATGTCACCAGCAAAAAAAGTTGTCTTCAATTTTTTTTATTTTTTTTGTTGCTTGGCTACACGGATTCCATGAAAAGTGGAGTGGAGTGGATTCACCGGTCAAAAAAACGCCCATCCATTTCGTCCGACCTCTACAACAGCGAACAAAAAAAGAAAAGAAAATTATTACTTTGGCAAAAGGCTATTTTTCATTCAAATCCGAGCACAGTTCGTCACGAAACACATTTATTTCAAGCATATTTCTCAGGAATTTCTTTGGTGTGAGCCAATAAAATGCGAAACATCCATTTCTCAACGAGCTCTTCTGCAGAGCAAGCAAAAAATATGGCAAACAGTTTATTATTTTATTGCGCTTGATTAATCCAATTTTTTCGTGGTTTCAACTGGTTTTATTTAAAGAATTTTTGCACATGCACAGGCACAAAAAATTGCAAAGATGTAGTAACTGAAGGACTGGGGATGATAATAAGTGAGCATGGTTCTGTCTGCCTCTCCCGTTGTTATCAATCAAGTTTCTGCAAAATTATCACTTACCCACAAAAGCGACTGAAGTAGAAAAAAATCGCTAATGATGGTTATCATTGATGAATTTGTAAAAGACTACATTTGTGTAACCTTTCCCAAAAAAATATGCTCACTTTGCTTTCTCAGGCGGACGGACGTGAGGAGGTTGCGAAAAAAAACTTGTAAAAGACAGCTCGCATGCGATGAGGATGAGCGAGACTCAATGGTACTTATAGTTAATTAATGAATACGCGCTTCAAACCCAGTAATTACATAAACGTTTGCTTGATTCTCTCATATTTTTGCATCAAATCTGGCTTTTTTGCGAAGACCATTGTTTGGAATTTCATTTGTTTTTTTCCTATCCCACTTTCTATTTTTTTGCAAAAAAAGGCATCTGGCTGTTTGCCACGCAAATGTGATTTAATGAAAAAAAAGAACATACCCAAAAATGTGCAAAAATCCTCCCACCATTTCACCTGAACTCTTGATTCCATTGGTAAAAAAATATTCTCAAGTGAGAAGGGCGTACAGGGAGTGTGTATTTGGTGGTGGTGGCCCGGCAGCAGAAAAAAAATATTTAATGGGGATTATAAATGCTAGTTTTGTAAAGTGGAGTTTCGCGGTGGATAAAATGTGACATGCAAATATTAAATATTCAATAAAAAAAGTCGACGCCAACGGTAATGATACATGTCCTCTCAATAATGTTTGATGTGTGTAGTATGTAATCCAGAACTATCAATTTTGAGCGAGACGGATACAAAGTTGATTTTTAATTCTTTTTTTTTTGCCAAAAATCACAAACAGAGCATCAATGCTTTCCAAACCGATGTCGCCGCTTCGTCAAAGGTTATGCGTGTCGACAATTGCCTCAAAGATTCATTGAACTGTTCAGGCATGCTCAGAATTCTCGAATATTTACATGAACGCGTTTACTTCAAATTGGCGAAAATAATTTAAAATATTAGAGATTTCTTCGATTTTTTTGCGAAAAACAATAATCATCCAAGTTAATTTTCACACAAATCTCGAAATAAAGGTTCTTAATTTCGTTTAATTGTGCCCCTTATTAAATGTAAATGATAGCATCTTCCCAGAAATAAAAAATCCACCCTTTTTTGCAAAGAAAATAATCCATTTTGATATTTTGCAGTAAAACATAATGACAATAATTTTTTACCCAAAATATTTATGTAAAACTCATCCTATTAAATCCCCTCAAAAATTACTACATTCGAGCGCGGTTTGGTTGGTTCGTCTATTGAAATATTTTTTTTTGTGTCTATCAGAAAGTGTCTTCTTCGACTGATTATTATGTACGACTTGTTAGTCTCACCATCACAAAACAATTTGCCAATGTCAGAATTTTTTACTGTGGTCATATAATAAAACTTTTTTTTATTTTGAAAAAAAATACATAAGGTTGCTGGTCATCTTTTTCAGCAGATGAAAAAGGACGGCCGTGATGACTCTGATGGTCGTAGTAACAAGAGTTCATTCAATTCATACCATATTTCTGTCTTCATTTACTTTTAATAAGTAGCCTTTGAACATTGTGTTGCGGTACCTCGTGGAAGAACCATTACCATTAGATTTATTATGCTCCGACTCTATTATTTGAAGATGATCAATTCAGGAACAGTAAGTGTTTTTTAAATGAAGAAAGAATAAAAATTTGCAAAGTTATCGTTATCACACTATATTCTATCCATCTTGGTAATTGTTAATAGCACTTTGCTCATAAAAGAATGACCATAGTTGAGGCCTTAAACGTCAACAAAAAATGACACTTGACTCCAATTAGGAATTGACGATGACATGGATGACGGTCTTGAGGATTCCTTTGGTTCCTTACACATTGCACCTGTGTCAGGTGAAACCTAATGATTACATCTTTAGAAAATGTTCTTGGAGTACCCACCATTGTAGTGCATTGTAGTATTATGCACACAAATCGATTTGAGGGGTAAGCAAGGACATATTATTTTTTTTTTAAAATATATCCTCTTCGATATCTGCAACAAAAAATGTATTATGACTTATAGCACTGCTACTTAAACACAAGTTAGCTATAAGTTTTATTTTTCTAAATTTGCAATAAAAACTTATTTGCCGCAACAGATCCGCAGCCACCAAAAGATGATTTTACTGCTGCGTGGATACTCATAAAACGTTTTGATTTCTTTTTACGTTTTGCCAGTAAAAAAAGAACGATAAAAAGTAGACCCTCGTCAGTCTCATAAGCTACTGTTTCCTGCATGTGTTCGGTTTATGGTTTCGCTGCAAATAAATAAATAATGAGCTTCTTGACATTCACTTGTTTGGGGCCATCAGTGATGGGCATTCTGAAGGTGGGATCCTGGTTGTAAAAACCTGGTGAATAAAACCTGGTCCACATTATCGTCAACATCATTCATCAGCATGTTTACCATTGTTCAGCGACAATTCACCCCACCTCATTCAATTCATGGCTTTCATGGTTGGATTTTTGCTCAAAGAGAAGCCAATGCAAAAAAATATCTGCGCACATGAGCAGAAGCACAAAAAGCAGCATTTAATAGTCACTTTATTTGCTACAAAAGAGGTGGGGAAGTCTGCGAAAAAAAGTCAGTTTTGAAATGGTCACAAAAAAGTTCAGCTTCCCAACCAGGAATCCTTCATTACCGATAATGTACCTGTTTTTTCTTATCATTTTCGTAGAATAAAATTGTTAAAAAACGGATCGTAAAGGATGTTTGGCTGAACGAGCAGAGTAGAAGAAGGGTGGAAGAAACAATCATAAATTATTTAGCGAAATAATGGGACATCAAAGAAGGCATGCCAAGTTTTAGCCCTCCATCAAAGCGTCAATAAACACAGAAGGGTGCCTTGTTGGTACAAAACAAAGAATTTGTTGTGACGGAGGAGACTAGCATGGTGCCACTGCTTCTACAAGCAAAATATTCTGTAGGAATTTAAATCTAATGAACTTACCAACAAATTTCACCCTTAAGAAGCTTGAAAATATGGAAAAATGAATATAATCACAGCTCACTTGTTATTTACTGCAGAACCCTGTATATAAATTAATTGGAAAAGTCAAATAGTTTCATTGTCTCGCTGAGTAATTTGTATTAATTCAGGAGAAATTCCATATACACATACCAAGAAGGTTTGTACGGTTATATTTGCATTGATTAGTTTGGTTGAAAAAAAATCAGATCTTTTTTAATTGCACTTCCTTGCATTGTTCTTCCCTCGAGGAGCATGTTCCCTGTCCTCCGCGAAAATTTAGGAGTTTAATTTGTAGTATAAAGGCAGAGTTTAAATGTGCAATAGCATTGACAAATTATTTAGTGATCCTAATACATCCATAATCAGACAGTTATTGTGGATGGCTGTTTAATTAAAGCATGTTGAGCACATGTTGAGTGAATAATTTGCTCCTGCTTTAATGCTATGATTTAGTTTTTTGCTTACATTATTTTTATCATTGCGTTTTATTTCTGACAGTTGAGTAATGTTATAAAAACACATTTACAATGAGCTTTTTTTCATCTTGTGAACATAAAGTCGAGCGTACGTTGATGATCTTTTGCTTTAAGAATTCACCAGAGAATTTTTTTTAAAACTTCTCTTCATTACCATTCAATATGCATGGTGCAGTCAAGTATTAAAATTTTTTTTATTCAATTTATCGCCTGCACAAATCATGTTTCTGGGTATATGAATATCTATGAGATGGAGTTTTTTTTTGTACGAGATAATATTACGATTAGGGTTTGCACACTTTTGCCCGAGGTGAACAAATAAATCTCTTTTTTTTCTGTTGAGGTCCACCTCAAGGAAACTAATAACTGGTCATTATTGTACACCAGGTGCAAAAATGATTCCAATTAAGAATCAGTCAAGATTCGATAAATCAAAATATTACGAATCTGCTAATGTGTTCCTTCCTTGCACAAAAATCTGTGTATCCTTATTTAAGAAATGCATGCGATGGTTTCTATTATTCCAATTACTTTTATACGCTGTCTTCTTCACTTCATCATTACTCATTCATTCATTCAGCCGTTTCATACCTGAGCTATTAAATGACTCAAGCAAGCCATTCATTATGATGATAAATATATAAAAAGTGCGGTACAGGTTTTTCCTCTCTGCCTCTTTCCCTATGAAATTCCGAACCAACAAAGGATGCAGACATAAGTAATGTGAGGAAGATGATTCATTGATGTACACATGTCAAGCGTAATTTCATTTAATGTTGTGCAACAATGTTTAGAGACTCGCGGGTGCCTGTGTTCAAATCTTCGTTTTTGTTTGCTAGTTTCATTCAAGAAAAGACTATAATGAGAGTGTAGAAAGCTATCATAAATACAACTGCGTAGAAGTTCTCAACTTTTTGTTGATAATGTGGCAAATTATCCCGTCACATTTGATTAGGTTGAGATACTTTTCTGTTTGCCAGCAAATCTTGTACAATTTTCTAGTCACCAGCTCTTTTTTTTGACAGGAAGGAAGTTAGGGGGAAAAATTATGCTTGACATTTAGAAAGGAAATTAAGAATTTTTGACGTTTTTGGGTAAGGTGAAAAGGCGTATTCCGACAAGTGTGGGGTGCCATCTTAAAAAAATTGAGAGAATATTTTGGTTTATTCTCCTCAAATCAAAATAAAAGTTCATAGCCAATGATCTTTCAAAAAACAATCTTTTTTGCCTGAGTCAAGAAAAATAAAAGAGAAATGCAAATGTTTCGTGCAGTTGATGAATTCCGCAAATCAAAAAGTCTACCCATTTGAATAAATAAATAATAGAATAAGTTTAAATTCCTTGCATGCTAAGATGTCATTCCTTTCAGGTGCGCAGAACTATTCCTTTTTTAAAACATATTATTACTCACATGTGCGCATCCTGTTGAATAATAAAAAAAATTAGGTAGATAGATACAAAGGTATTGATGGATCGGCACACAGACATTCACCAAATTGCCTAGCATTAATTTATAAATGACATTTGAAGAATTGTGAAGTGTCACCTGAAGACAAGAGGACCACCGGAATGGATCTTGTAAATGCTCTTGTACAACATGACATTGAAATGAAATACGTTATCTAATGCTCTGGCCATATGTATTTCTTAAACACAATTAAAGCCGGCACGATTGAATACCAAAAAATATATCTCCCGATGGACAAATCGATTGACACAGACGCAACAACAATAATACGAAACCTGCGTTGTGGTATGTACAAAGCAATAAAAAAACTCTGCTTTGCATTTGATATCTTGAAAACATATTCTGTTCAGCCATTCATCAAATTTTTATATCCCTTTCATGGTTTCGATGTCATGAAGCTGATACACGTCGGTAAAAAAATAAGTTTGCTTAGAATCACTTTGCAAATGATGATAACATGCCTTTCTCCATGTTCTCTAGATCACGTTTGTTGAAGTCCAGTTTTTTATGCTCCTTTTTTTTCTTCTGATCGCATATTATCTGTGTTCGTTATGTACTAAACACCTGGGCAGTCTTTTGTTGGCTCGGTCGGTGAAGTGTGCAAGTAAAAAGTAAGTATAAAAAATATAGTGAAACAGATTTCGACATTGATGTTGATGAGGAGATGATATGTAACAAATTTGAAGGTATAAAATGTAGTGACAGATTCCTTTGAAGAAAAGGACAAGCGTTTTTATGGCGGCGCACCAGCAGTAAAAAAAATGTTGCTCCTTTGTAGACATAAATATTATTATAACTAGATATATTTTTTCTAATGCTATTATTATCATTATCAGGATCGGCTTATATGTGCACACATAAATATGAATATTACCCAGTTGTAATTGTGCAGATGAGTTGAATGAATGCATAATATACAGGCTTGCAAAACATATCACCTAGCTTCGTCCATCATTCTCGGATCTTTAGCATCATCTCCTCACCACCGCTTGTTATTGTGCACCATGGTCCGTGAGTGGAAATCACCTGTTGATCCTGATATGATATAATGCACAATGACAGGACATGACAGGAGCTCATGAAATTAAATTGAATCGACGGGCTCCAGCAGGTTATCAAGTTTTTTTTTATATTATGTTTCATCCGCTGCATTGCTCTTCTGCATTGCGTTGGGCAGGTGGATGAGGAGAGAATTCCTAGTAAGAATCTGGTTTGCCCTCTTTTATTTATTGGTAATGCATTTGTTACATTTGACATTTAAGATGCGCACATAAAACTTGAGAAGACGGTAGCGGCAAAGAGGAGATGAGATGCTGGGTTGTTGTGAGCAAAAGGGTTTGGCGAGCATATTAAATTCACTCTCGGTGACATTTATGGCGCCGAGATTGGATGCGCCTTTTCAAACTAAGGATGATTGTATTTTGTGTGCTTAACTAGGGTAAAAAAAAATTTGATGGTGGTGATGGGTGTTCTCGGTGGTGTCAAGATTTCGAATATCTACCATGATACCATGCACCACAAAACATTATCTTCTTTCTTGGGCGTATGCTGGCCCAACTGAACTTATTTGTTCATGAAAGATGTGGTGTGAAGAAGCGGAGGAGTTATCACACCACAACTAGTTAATTAAATTTTATAAATTTATATCACAACTTTTATGGATGTCGTCCAATTGCACTCAATTAGGTTTTTTTCTAGTTTATTGAAGAATGCTGACTTGATCGCTTGCTTGTTATTTCGGCGTGATGGACAGATTTCCCTGGTTTGAAGTTTAATGAACCGCTGCTTATAGCAGGTTTAACGTGTTTGAACTAACCCATTTTTCCTGGAACCTTTCTGCTTTTGGGGAGACTTCTTTCTTGCATTCTGTAAAAAATTCTATATTTTATCGAGCTTTTTCGTTTTTACACAACTGTTGCGCAACATTTTTTTTTGCTTAAAAAATACTGGCTTTTTTAACTTTGATGCAAAAATGATCCATCAACTGCTTTTGACAACATTGTCTAATTGTATGCATATTCCTGTTTTCTGTCTGTTTAGAACCGAAAACACCCGAAGATCTGAGCAGCCCCACCTCTGACGAGAATTTCAACTTTAATTTCAGCCTA
Source organism: Troglopedetes dispersus (assembly GCA_027744215.1). Classification (NCBI taxonomy): domain Eukaryota; kingdom Metazoa; phylum Arthropoda; class Collembola; order Entomobryomorpha; family Paronellidae; genus Troglopedetes; species Troglopedetes dispersus. Next base: position 9,218 of record JAHZNF010004231.1, on the reverse strand, counting down.
GTTNAAAAATACTGGCTTTTTTAACTTTGATGCAAAAATGATCCATCAACTGCTTTTGACAACATTGTCTAATTGTATGCATATTCCTGTTTTCTGTCTGTTTAGAACCGAAAACACCCGAAGATCTGAGCAGCCCCACCTCTGACGAGAATTTCAACTTTAATTTCAGCCTAGTTAATAAGAAGTTCAGTCATTTCACACACCAACTTCATCATCTTCATCATCACCATCCCCACCTTCTCCATCATCACCACAGTAGTCCACGAAGTAGCAGTAATAATAATAACAACAACAGTAGTAGTTCCATCATGGCGCACGCAAAAATGAAGGATCCTACTTTGTAAGTCTTACAATTTCATCAAAATACCAACTTTTAACCAAAAACATCGATTAAAATTTTACATACTTACTAGAGTGTACATTTAAAAACCATAATTTGTCCAAATCTTCACAGATTATTCTCAAAAAAGACTTCCCTTAGTCATCCTTCACTCCACCACCTGAGCCATGTCTCGAACGGGACCGCGTCCACGAACGGGAAGCGAGCAGGAAGTTGTGTAGATCGGAAGGAGCTGAGCACATCTCCGGGACCTTCCACGCCCACTTCAGCCAGCTCAACAAGCCCGATCTTGAACAACAACCTGCATTCCAGCAATACCCCAACGAACGAGTCAAATGAGTCCCTCCGCCGTCGCAAAGTGCACAAATGTGATTTTCAAGGATGCGAGAAGGTCTACACGAAAAGCTCGCATCTCAAAGCTCACAAGAGAACACATACAGGTAAAGGACTCCTCCGGAAATTTTTTTTAAATAAAAGTTTACAAAAATATTAAACCATGTTTACTCCCATAAGTATCTCGAAGGTAAAATTTGACTAAAATGCATGAATACGGGAAAGATTGACTGCATCAGAAAGGTATTTTGAAGAGCAGCATAAAAATAACCACTTCATAAGCATAACACTCTCATAAACACGTTCTTATAAAAAAATTTTGAAGCTTCTTAAAACACCCCTTCAATTCACAAAAAAAGGATTGTCCTGTTCTCTCTCCCTCTCTTGAAGATTTGAACTCTATACATTCTTGAGCTGTTTTGAGATCACAGATAAGTAGACTACGAGAATTTTCTAGGGACTTTAAATCTTTTTGTATCAGTTTGATTTTTCAGTGTTACTACTACTAGTATTTGCAGTAGTTTGTTTTTCGATATTACTTTTATTATTATGATGTTATCAGCACATGAAGCAGACTAAAATCAGCAACGAGGAAAATGGGCTTGGCCACCACCGACGCGGAATATATTTTTAAGCACCTCGCAAAAAAAAGAAATAAGCATGTGAAAAGCTTCACACTTACTCGTTTTACGTTTCTTTTCTCTCGATAACTCTCGTCAATGAACAGAGTCTCGGTGAGTTTGCCCAAATTTTACACCGCATTAAAAAAACAATCAACGGGCTGCAGCAGACAACCGACGAGATGAGATATTTGGTGTTGATATTTTGTCAACCTGTTTTCAGAAGACTTAACATTTCCCTCCCCCTTTCTTCTGCATAGTGAAAAGAGAAGACGGGAACAATCATGATTTTTTTACCATACCTTTTGTCGGCAAAAAGAAATAAGCAAAACCGCAAGAACCATACCTTCTTCTATTTTATTATACAAATAATATGCAATTCTGGTCACCCACCAGCCACCGTGTCTCCTTCGCCCGGCCGAGATGCAATAAACTTTGGCAATGTTTTGTTACCTTCGGGTACAATGTATAATGTATGTTATGAATTGGAACAAAGGCAATCTTTCAAATATTATTGTATATCGGAGGATTGGTTAGGGTGCAACTCATAAAGCACAAAAAAAATAATTTATAAAACTTTCAAAGGAATACAAGTGCTGAAATCCATTAATAAAATGTAAATATCGGATCCCATTAAACAAAATTATTAGCAAATGCTTATGTAAATAGGTACATGCCTAAAGTTGGATGAGGTCCTTGCATTCCTTTTGAATTTGATATATTCATGGATGCATTTAGCCATCACTTGCTGTAAATGATGTATTTAAATGACCAACTAGAAAGATTGAGATAAATGGTGAAGATTTATTTTAACAAGGTATCATTTTCACAAGCATTTTAGCAGCGGCTATAGAAAGCACATTTTTTATAAAATAATAAGAATTAAAGTCAACCAGGTGGAGGCATGCTCTCAAGGGTATTGTAGAGTAATCCAACAAGTTAAGTAGGATTAGCGAGTTCGAGTCAATTGTTACAAGATGAAGAGAGGAGAAGAGCAAACTGACGGGGCTTGGTCCGGCTGGCTATTCTCAGCGCTAATGCAAATCAGGCGGCACTAAATGAGATTAATGGCATCGTTTCTAATCCTCATGTTTGTACAAATTTTACTACTAGAGTGTTGCTAAAATGGTAATGAGCCAAGTAACGTGAACACGTTTGCAATGTAGTGCTATAATATCTTACAAAAAAAACAAATGAAAATACGTATTGACATGAAACTGTTATAAAAAGGAGTTATTACACAGGCCATAAAAATGTGCATAAAATTTTTAATCGTTTGGCACTATTTCCTGATTCTCTGCATCCTACTAAAATTTATTTCTAGTTTTTTTTGTAAACTGATTATCATAAAATTTGTGACCAGTGCTCATGTCAATGTTAGTTATTCAGTCTTTCTGAAAAATTTAATGTTTCTAATTTGAATATATTTTTTGTGATCAATTATTGATAAACTAAAGTAAAAAAAATATGAAATCACTTTATACTCACCGTTGTTGATCACGTACAGAGTTAATCGTTAAATACAGAATTATTTTAGGATGCAACGGCTTAATACGTTTATAAACTTATATTCCTTGTAGAACATTCTTTTTCTCGAATATGAAAGCAAATATGTTGCTAAAAACGGAATGGAATCCATGTCAAAGCTACACCTTGTTATTAATTTTATTTCGGCTAAAAATGGTAACCTAATATATATATACATATATATATAAATTATGTCATATAGTTGTGCGTGGTGAGATTTTAAGATTAATTACGTGACGCGTTTGTTGTACCTTATCCGTACACTTTGTAATTATCAAAATACTAACTTACTACAGATATTCCACTCTATTCCACTGTGTTTTTTTCCAAACATGGAAAGTGTCGTTTTTGTTTTCCTTCTCATTTTTTTCATTTATTTTAATTGTTAAGCTAAATGGCTGCCGCTTTACCCCAGTCGAAGTTGACTGGCATTACCAAACCGGAAAAAAATGATTTTTCTAAGTATTTACACTCTGCTTCTCTTTAGTGGCTTATCAGTTTTTTTTTTGTTCGTAGAAACTATACTAAAAGGTTTAGAAGTGCGGGTTGAGTATAAGTATTGTTTTGTTATCTAGGTTTTTACAGTTTAGTTATCAATTTATTGTGTTTACTTGGATGTGTAGCTCTTACGTTTCCCTAAATTTTTCTCCTTCTCAAAGAATCAAACTTTTTCTTTGTGAATTGCAAATATTAAAGTAGATAGTGTAGCCAATAAATATATTACCTTATACGTATTTGTTGCTACTAGAGTGAACTCGCAGTTTAATAATTTTTTTTTGTTGGTTAGCATTTAAGCTCGCGGAAACGACTTTGTTGTACAGTTTTTGAAGTAAGTTTTTGTAGAAGAACTTCATCGAAACGATATTAAGCATAGTAGTATCCAATGAATTTTGTTTTTGTTTCTCTCTCTCTATCTTTACCTCCATTTTGAGATATCCTTCCATAGTCTAGATTTTTTTGACAGACGCCATTGTTAAAACGATAATTGAAAATAAATTTAACTTTATTGAAACAATGAATCTTTCAGAGTGTCGTACACCACCGTCTTAAAAGAATCTGGTTCCGACGTGATAAAATTCCGCAATTTATAATATTCTTACGTACTATTACTATTATGTAACATGGTTATCGAGAAAAGAAAATCCTTGATAAGGAAATTTTAATAGGGAATGATGATAAGCGTTTTAAAATAACACTACCACATGCTTTACTTGAACCGACGAGAAAATTTGTTCTTCTTTTGATGACTAATGGATTTTTATTTACTCCCGGGATTGTAAAATTATTAATCAAATGGTCTCCAATCATTATTACTACCAATCAATATTTTAATTTTAGACGCATCTTGTATTAAGCTCTAAAGTATTTTATGAACTGGACGCATACTAGAATATTTTGTTCGATTAATATTCACTCTTTTCTACTTTTCTACGTTCTCAGCTCCAATTCGATTTTTTAAAAATAAGTCTTAATTTTTTTTGCTCATGATTGACTTGAATCTGCGAAGTGCATCTACCAATAAATGCTACGAATCGGTTTACATTTCTCCGACGAAACAGTATTAAACAAACCAATTAAGTCTTTAGACTGGTGATCGTGATGGTTATCATCATTAAATTGTTAAAAGGCCAAAGCAAATCAAGTTTTTCCAAATCAGTGTTAAAAAATTAACTCATTGACCTGAGGTTTTTTAAAAATCTTATCTGGTTTCAATCAAGGTAAAAGTGTAACTTTACTCCGTCCAATAACAAAATTGTGTACTATTTTGTTTTCAAAGAAATCAATTCCAAACATACCAAAAAAATATTACAGTTTTAATGACAATGGTTTGGATGACTTACTAAAAAGGAAAAAAATAATAAAATTTGACGTTGAGCAAAATCGCAAAAAAAATAAATATTTTTTATAAGACTGTCTGGTGCTCAGGAAAAACGCTTTTCAGAGGATTAACTGATTCACAAAACTACCGATTTGGGATGTGTGTGTACATATGAGACTTTGTTCGTAAAAGTATCAAGACTCGATAAAAACAAACTAATTATATGTGGAGCGGCTCATTTTTTTTATTGAGATTGCTGGAGAAACTCAAACAGGGATTTTCTTAAAAGGGAGAATGACGCAGACTTGAGAACCACTCTCAAAATATTCTTATAGCTTTTACTACTCGAAACAATATTAACAAGGTAAAAAAAAGTTTCCTGTGTACCGTACTTACAATGAGGAAATTTTTGGAGCAAGCTGATTTCTACTATTAACTTGCTTTTTTATCGTAAATAGAATTAAGACATACGTACTTCTGTTTAAAATATTTAAGGTTTATTTATGTGGAACGCCGATAACAAAAGTTTCTATGTAATAGTTGGAGACAGCTGTCGGTAAATATATCTCTCAATTCATTCTCACTTTTCGATAATTGTACATTCTGCCATCACTCTCGTTCCGTGTCATCATTTTTGCCTTCGTCGTTATAGAAGAACTGATCAAAGAAAGATGCTTTACTTAATTAATGTAGTTTGTTTTGCTGACCCGTGTAAAGTTTTTTTTGTTAGGTAGATCAATGAGTAATTTTAAAGAATGAACAATAATCATATATGATAGATGTTTCAAATTACGACATAGTAGGTACATACACTGAATTGTTCAAAATAAAATGCTATACCGCAAATACATTTGTTGCTCGATTTATCTCGTTTAGTAACTTCATTCAAATTTAAGGGCAATACTGATTAAAGCACCGTTGACCACATCCATATTGAAAGTCCTAACTGAGATTAGGAAAATCCAAGCATGCTACAAATGTTTTTTTAAGAAATCAAATGAATTACTGTCTATTGATCGGTTAGGTTCGATGTATTAATTTAATAAGCTATTTAAATAACTATTGTTAACTGATGATGGCTTGGGGATGATGGTGGTATGATAAAGGAAACTGACTACTAAAGATATGTATGTACGTATTTCCAATTTGAGTTGAAAGATCAACAATGATTTAACGCAAAACTATTTCAATATTGTAAGACGTTGATGATGATAAACCAGGATACATGTAATTTAAAAAAATGTAGTTGTAGCTACGTAGCTATTACTGGAGAAGCGATTTTTTGTCTCTGAAGACGATTCTGTTGTATGTACATCTGATTTTATGCTAAAGATAAGTACATAAATGCACTTTATAAAGAAGCAAAAAGGTATTTTAATAAATAAATAAATAAATATTGATATTTATATTTACTACCTCACGTCTTTAATGCATATGACCTTTGATTATCATAAATCCATCACAAAACCTGTTGATGAAAATGCCATTAGATTATTCCTTAGAGGTCTGAGAGGAGATGAAACTGTTAAAGTACTGTTCACATTGTAACCTTCGGCTTCCGGTAAAGGGCACTTGCGCTTCCTTATCATCCATATTATGGTACACATGTATAAGTGTCTTGACTTGTGCAGCTTCCGCAGACGGCTGACTAACAACGCCTGGATTGGGTCCTTTGATTATCATAAATCCATCACAAAACCTGTTGATGAAAATGCCATTAGATTATTCCTTAGAGGTCTGAGAGGAGATGAAACTGATATTTAAAGTACTATTCACATTGTAACCTTCGGCTTCCGGTAAAGGGTACTTGCGCTTCCTTATCATCCATATTATGGTACACATGGTATAAGTGTCCTGACTTGTGCAGCTTCCGCAGACGGCTGACTAACAACGCCTGGATTGGGCCTGATCTATACTGGTCGCACATACCCTTTACTGGAATGATTACGTGAACCGTTTCTCATATTTTTGTTAGTGTTTTAACTTCAGAAAGACTTACAAATGTGGTGATGGGTGGCGTTGGTGCTACAGACAGGAAGACAGGAACAGCATATTGGCGGATAAATTCGAAAGTCAGTTGTTGATCATGTTGAGGTCCATTCTCACTAACTACAGTCGTTTGAGTTGAGCATACTCTGAAAAGAACAGTGATGATTACTTTAACTGGCACTTTAGAAAAATATATCAAAAGTAGGAAGAAAGAAGGAACACAATGTAAGTTTCGCACACACGGATAAATGTTTAATTTCCGGGCAGATCAGACTTAACAATCGATCCATGAATTCAATTTAGCTTTTTAGTTGTAAAACGTTTGACACCAGAGTCATCCCTTCCTGGATTCCGCAAGTTTTCCATTGTCTCATTCTCAAATTGAACTTTCAATAAAATTGAACAAGGTTAGAAAATAAAGAAACGTCAAACGAATAATTTATGCATAAATTTACCTTGGAAAATTGCAAGTTTTCGAATACGAAATTCAATTTATTGCAGCGTTACGGTCACGTGATGCTGACTGGAACGTAGCAGTTGTTGTTTCTGCTGAATTGGTGGGATTGATATTGGATGGTTCCTCCTGCCGCCGCCGAGGTGGTCTAGTCGAGGTGGCTGCGTTTAAACTGTGGGGCAAAAAATCCAGTTTTAAACACTTGACCAGACTGTCATATTTTTACAAGATTTGCTGAGTCGAGCTCATTCTCTTACACATTATAGGATAGGGTATCTTACAATATATATGTCATGCTGACCCGTGACCCCCCTCCCTACCCCCTACAGTGACATCATTTGTGGATAAACCCCTATAACATTCGCAAAAAATTAAAAGTCAACTTTCGAAGGCATTATAATCTGTCTTTTTGAACGCTTCTGGTTAATAAAGTTTACCGTCAATGGCAAATTACCACTGCCACCCGAGGGAGAGGGCATCAAATCCTGGTACATAGTCAAGTACATGTGCACTGGGTGGAAAGGCAATAACCCAACAATGACGACCTTGACGTTGCTCATGCGCAAACACTCACGTCAATAAATTTAATACTTTGTTTGTCGCATATTTTATTTCTTTGTGGAAGTAAATTAATAGAACCGTAACTGCAATTAGTTAGATGATTTCGCAATTTGCATAATCCCGAATGCCTATGAAATGAATTATAAAATGAAAACAATTGAGCCATGGAAATTTTTTCGGAAAGCAACATCTTTGTGCTTACATCAATAATGCGACAACAGGAAGTCGGGTCCTCTTTTCGGGAATCTTCTTAAGTTAATTAAGCTTTGTTATAGCCGAAAGTGCCCATTTCTACACGTGCACTGGAAGTTTTGCGCAATTTTTCCAACGTCATTTCCTTGAACGCAGAATCGTAATCTTTTTAATTGTTAAGAAGTACCCATATTGCTGCATCTTCGTCAGACACACTGAAAAAAATATGGAGATCAAATGGTATAAAACCACCAGCCTAAGATTCTCCCAACTCATTCTGGTCTCTGAACTTCTCTTAACTTCAATCAAAGAATCGGTTCTTGTGATAGTAAGGAGAATAGTTCAAAACTGTCAGCCATGAAGATCGTTATACTTTTAGCGTCCCTATTTTTGGCCACCGGGTGGGCTGCGGTAAGATTCTAGAATATACAAATAATAATATATTTGCGAATTCATCCTACAAATAAGAAGAGTAACACATTTGTTCTGCCTTTTGAAGCCTAAGGTGAACCAACCAGGTGAAGGGCATGGAACTGCCGTCCACGCAGCTCCTAATTCCACATCAAAGCAACCAGCAACAAACGGAGGTGATTCAACGCTAAGTAAAGTTGGAGCAAAATCTGGAACCGACGCAAACAATCAGGTAAATTTCCACATACTTCCAATTTCCTTTTACACGGGAGGACGTTTCATGCACAACAACGGGAAACTTGGGGTTGAAAACAACCAGACAAGTTTTTAAAAAACTATATTTACAAACATTTACATTTTCATTTATATTCCTTTAGACGACTATTGGCGCCAAGTCTTCCGAGGGAACCATCATGCCTCAACCTGAAAGGCTGAACGAGGAACAGGCAAACAACACTGAAGACTTCCCAGAAGACCGAGGCCAGGATGGGCGACACTTCAACCCGAAGGAGGTGAAGGGCAAGAAAAGGGACGAAAAACTTATCTACCCCCGTTCCACTCCTAGCCCGAGAGGCCCCACGATGTGGAAGGAGCATCACTACGCGAATGCCAATGGGAAACCATCCTGGGGAACGGGGTAACTTCTGCAACAACGCTTTGTTGCAGAAGTCATCCAGAAATGGTTGCTGGGCAGTAACCATTTCTTTACATTATATATTTACACTTTTGAACTTTGTAATAAATAATATTTACATATAGTTATAAATAAATTCGGTTGTCTATATTGGGTCTCAGCCGTCCGTACTTTTTAAGGATAGTTCTGTGTCTTTTTAGTCCCACCTTAGCAGATCATAAAAACCTGGTAAATTGAATTGGTCCAGGAATCGAACGTATCGTATTGAAATTGAAGATGGCTTCTTACACCATCAAGTTATAAGCATTTTCATAAACAAATTTATTCCAACATATTCC
>JAHZNF010004230.1:0-16949 GCA_027744215.1 Troglopedetes dispersus | reverse complement strand
TTTGCCAAGTCACAAGTAGTAATATAAACCGCAGCCATTCATCCTATAACTGTAGCACTCGCAATCATTATGACAGATGTAAGAAAAATAGTGAGGCATTGGTCATGGACGCATGGTCATCATTGACATGGCATTATGTGGAATGAATTATGCCGAGATAAGCAAGAATTCACAACAGTCGACATGCGACATTGTATTCACGCCAGCTTTGGAACGTGGTCGTGGTCATCCATCAAGGTCGAGATTTATTTTCGCTCGTTATGTTAAATACCTTTTCTAGAAATTTTCACTCAAACATTTGTGTTTACCAAATCAGCACAACAAGTTACATATTTACCACACACTTTTTAACCAATATTTAGTGCGTACCATTTCAAATATTTTGCTGTCCCATCAATGCAATGCATGCTGTCACTTTGCATTTCATACAAGTCATCTCGACAATGGTTATCTGCCGGTTATACCTTGGCTTAAAACCGGGAAAATATATATAAATTCCCCTTCCATGATTATCAAAGTAATATAGTGATACTGGAAAATACCAAATATGTACTCAATGCATAATGTTATCTAGCTCCAAATTATCTTGCTTAGAAGCATACAATTATACTACTCTGGTATGTATGTACCATTAAAAAGATCTGCAACAATAACACTGTGCCTTTTAACTTCATCCCTGGCAGTATAGCAGAAAAGTCGCAAAAAGTCAACGGGTATCTTTCATTTTATTCTTTACTTTATCAACTTATACTGAGCCATTTCAGTTCCCTTTGTATTCTGGACGAGTGTTTTATTTTTTGCTTGTTGCATTTCTCTGGCCGTGCTGACTGACATTGTACAAGCGAACCCTGCCACATCGCATTGTGCTCTTGCTACACCTTCTTCTACTGATGAGGTACTTTCGGAAACCCTAGCAGGAGTTGTCTCTGCACTAATGTAAATACAGATATTTTACAAAGGGAGCAGGGATATCAGGTCTAAGTTGGTGTAAAATGGAAGCGCAGTATAGTACAAGAAAAGAGGAATCTAGTGATTTCTTGAGAGAGAGAGAGAAAATGTAATCCAATCCCAAAGTTCTGAAGTGCAAAATAACTGAAAAAAAAACTCAGAAGATGTATGGAAAAGGCATCTTGGATTACATGCAATTGTATGCATGCAAATCCACATTTAAGTTTTTTTATTCATCCCAGACTCGTATTTTTTGGTTGGAACAGTCAAGAAATTGAGAAAAGAGGAGAAAAAGTGCTTAATCAAGAGCATACAGAAAAGTGGAGGAAAAGAGAAAAAACTCATACTGCTTAGCCATACACTACACTCGTCTTCATGGTGTTCCGTTTGTTGGCTTTCCATATTATCCATGAGTTTTTTTTGTTGCCGAAGTAAGCCAACTTGGTTGTGGGATGAAGACTATATCCTTCCTATCCTGCGAGAATGTCCATAAAGGAAATATTGCAATTGTGATGTGGTAATGCAGAGCATTGGCAAAAATTCACCGTGTTCCATGCATACGTCTTCCTCGTTTTTTTTATTCGTCGTCGCCGTGTGGGTTCTGCACTTGTGCTTGGGCTCAACAGAGAGCTTAATACCAGTTCAGTTCTACAGCAGCGGTTTTGTCGTTTTTCTTTGCACGGCGATGCAAACTTGCGAGGATTGGAGAAGAGCTGATTCATACTGTTTGCTCTGTTTCAGTCGTCAATTGTCGTTAGTTGTGCATGGGTCATGTTCATTTTTCTCCAGTTTCACCGTGTCCGCTTACCCGTGTTCCTTTTGTGGATTGTGCGCTATTGAGGTATAACGTGTGTGCTATTACCGTACAGCCTTGTCATTGCAAGCCAAATATTGTGAGAGATAAAAATGTGCATTCAGGTAACAATTTTATCAGGATATGATAAGTGAAAAGTGGAGTTGAGGGATATTTTAAAACCCAATCTTTGTAATTTATGTATCTTGGTGAAAATTTAAAAAAAAAATAAGAATTTTTGCTGTAAGAACGTGAGAAAACATTTATTTGGAAAAAAATAAATTCCTACCGGCATTCCTTCAGTCAATGCAACTGCAACCTGCATGTCTCCATAATTGTCGTGTAGTGACCATAAATCAGACTGTCTTTGTTGTACCCTGTCCAAGCGTCTCCGTGCGTGTGCATATCCTTGTGCTTCATTTTTTTTGCGAAAGTGAAACAAAAGCCGTGGAGCAGAAGCACGTAGGGAGGAAAACCGGTTTTTTAATAGCCAGAGCGTCTCACGACTCCCAAACTGGAGGAGGTCAACACACAATTTTTAGCATCCTGGCCTACTCTATCTACACCTGTCTATCTCATATTTTAGCTGTGGCTTTCTCAAAAAGTCATCGGCAATAACCCGCTATATCTTCTGCAAGCATCTTTGACCAGGAAGTGCAAGTAGTGGTGCATAATATTTTCTACTGCATCGTGTGATAGTCGTGACCACACAGTGGGACGAGAGTTAGAGACAAGGTGAAGGTGCTTTTCACAAAACCGGCTTCTATTTTCTGGTGCTGGTGAATGTACTGAATGGGTGCTTACCCGTTGACTACTTTCACCTTCTTCCATGTGCCATACTAATTAAACCGGAGAAAATAATTTAGCTCGTCATACATATTTCAATAGTTTGGACTGACGTGAAGACATTCTGAAATAGCGTGGACATTAAATATGTACTTATGTAAGTGCTTAACAAATAGCAGAGGACTGAACAGTGCAACCGTGAAATCCCGGAACTGAACTACAATCTGGAGAAAGCTTAATTATACCAATTATCATATCAAACGCAAACGTGCGAGTTATTAGTTTCGATCGTCTTTTGAAATGGTTCTTTCATTATTTTAATTATGGGTGCAAGTAATTAAGGAGAATAGTAATTCGTGCATTTGTTAAAATCTTTACATGCTGAGCCTAAACTGAAATTGCAATGTGAAACTGCCAATAATAAAGTGACCACATGTACCGGCTTCCCGACACAGAAACCTGAAAAATTTACCTGAAACCATAAATTGTAAAAAGTTTCTTCAGCTGACAATTAATATTTGTAACTTGGTGAAGCCACCCTCTTTAAAACTTACAGTGCAATTTGAAGTCTAAGAACTAATTTATAATTCTTTGCCATACATAAAGGAAACAGATCGTGCCATATCGTGTGATTGTCTGACTCTGTGTGCTTGTGCGATCTCGTCAAAAAGGAGGAATAAACACATAACATTCATATGATACACTTTAATACTGGTAGAATTCCATTCGGAAACCATTACGTCGCAATTTTTTTATATTAAATTTATTGCGACAACCAGTACAAACAATTTATTACATATTTACGCAGTGATTCTACGGTGCTGCTGCTGCATTCAAAAATCTTCTCCAGACGTTCAAACGATAAACGACAAATTGATCAGTAAAAACGCTACAATAATAACAAGATCATCTTTTTTACATAATCTAAATCTCTACCAAGCAAAAAACTGCTCTGCAGTGTCTTTACAGCCGGAGGCTAAATATATGAATGTGGCCCTAAAATTTCTTTCATTCTCTCAAGCTTATATCTGCAAGAAAATAAAAAAAGTACCAATGAAAGGACAAGGTATTAGTAGAGTTGTGAACTGATGTTACAAAGTACTTGTTTACTGTTTCACTTATCATCGATCAATCATCGACATTTCATGCAGCGTCTCTGCATCCAGTGTAACTGTGAAAGTTGGACATAATTATGAACTGAATTATTTAACTGTGTGGTGGTATCGTGACGTATTTGGATTTTGCACACACGCCAAAGCCATGCTTTCCGCAACGTTCGCGTTATCACTCTTCTGCAGTTCGCTCAAAGACACTGTTTACATGTGACAATTTTAAGTGCACTCGTCCGTGTTATGGGACTCGAGGTGCGATAACTTCAAATTGGCGAGACTCGTCGTGTGCTTATCACCACGCGACTGTATCGTCGTAAAAACAATTTTTAAGAGAATTCTTCATGTACATGAAATATGTGCTATTTGCAAGTGTAATTTTAAAAAAGAGGATAATATTCAAATCTGGATAATTTGCATACACACACGGTGAGCTTACTGGACAAAGGATTGTTAACTGGAGTAATAGTCTTTAAAAATGTAAAAAAAAATCGTTTCTACTCTTTAAACGTGTACCTACAAGTAACGAACCTTTCTGGGATTTAAGGTAGTTTGACATAATAACTTTGAGGTGCATTCCCTCCTTTTGTTCTTGGCGTGGAATCGAGCAACCTTGTCCGTCAAAATATTAAAATCGTAAGTACCATGTCTGTTTCTTACCTTTGTTTGACTCACAAAAACACGGTTTTATCTCGATGGAATGTTATGAACTTGAAATTGACATTGGGTCGTCCACCTTCTTGATAGCATGCTTTCATTTGACTCATTAAAATTTCATTGTCAACCAACTATTGCTAATCTATATTTTACTTATTGATTTACCCCGGCATTCAGCTCACTGACATGCCAACCTGAAAAAAGCGGTTCTGTTATAATTGGCATTTCCTACAAAACGCTAAAAAAATTCCTTCACAAGTCCAGTTACATAATACTCATAATGGTTCATCAAAAACTTTATTGAAACGTTACTTTAAAAAGATATTTTCCATTTGAGAATTAGAATTGCGAGTGAATAAGAGAAACAAAAAAGTGAAAGAAGGCCTACCAGAAGACCAAAAAAACATCTCCCTCTCATTGACTCAGTTAACATACATGTGTATTATAATTTTCTTCGTCTTCTCGTATTTTACTCACATCTCCCTGAAGAAACGAGCATCGCCGCATCCCGGCAGAATATTAGAGATTTGTTCATACATACATAATATATTTTAGCACACACTCACATATATATACGCAATCATCCTATGAAAAAGAGGAAGAAACTTCTCTAGTTCTTTTTTCTCTATTCCGGCTAGTAAAAATACGACTATCATCATCACGGCCGTCGTCACTCTGCTAGAAATTTTAGTGTGCAAGTTGGAGCAGAAGCGAGGAAGAGGAATCGCATGAGGAGCAAACCAAGAGAGCTCTAAAGCCTTTTTTTGCCTAGTAAAAGTAGTGGAAATAGAGTGTAGTGAGGTAAGTTCGTACATTCGCCTTTTTCTTGGTCGTTGACCTTCTCCAGCAACAGCAACAACATGAACTTCTCTACACATATATACATATATTTATATGCTTATTTCTGGTGATTTTGCTGTAATACTCCTTATTTTCTTCTATTACTTTCCTACGTCGTGTAATATATGTTGTATCGCAAACTTAACGAGATCTTATAGAACACTAGTATTATGTATGTTTCTATTACACGGTTCCATGCAGAAAAAAAAGAAGAGCACCAGAACAAGAAATAAAATAGCTGAATATTATATAACAAAATATTTGGAAATTATGTGTGTGTAGATAGCTGACATAGATATATAAAGTATGAGTAATTGCCAATGAATGCGCATAAATTTGAAATAAATAACGATCCTCGATTTTATATAATTTTCATGGAGTGCTTTTGCAAATAATTATACCAATTGTTGCTGTGCCGCATTGTTATCTGATTTGCTTGTTTTGACACTGTAAATATATGTTATGGAAATATACAATAGTTGTCAAACAGTCAAATATTCGGGTACTAAATATGTAATGAAAATTCTTGATGACTACTATAAAATTATGTTTTTGCTCATATTATTCTCCTCGTCACTCCTCACAAGAAAGTACATTTGACAGTTGTGTCATGTCATTCTAATCGTTAATATTAACAGGGAGTCAATTCTCAATTTTCAAAAAAATGTCATTTTCTAAGGGAATTTATTAGGATTTCTGTGCCGGGTTGGTTAAGCTCGAAACCAGAAATAGAGGGTGTAGATTTCACTTGCAAGGTTCATACAGAAAAGTTTCTAATAATGCAGTAATGTATCATCAGGTTGAATGAATGGAGAAAAAATTTACGAGTATGGATTTCACCAAGAATTCAGTGAAATATAAACTTGATTCGTTTCGCAAATAAATTAATTAAATGGAAACAGTACTTTTGCTCCTCCACTGCCGCTTCCAGTTAGCAAGGCGCTCCAAACGTTGCAATAGAAGCCCTTGATGTTCACTATCGACTTTTGTTTCAATATTTGCGCAAAAAATATACGATGGTGCAAACACCAGAGCAGAAGAACAAAGGCAAAGAGACATC
This sequence comes from Troglopedetes dispersus, assembly GCA_027744215.1. Lineage (NCBI taxonomy): Eukaryota > Metazoa > Arthropoda > Collembola > Entomobryomorpha > Paronellidae > Troglopedetes > Troglopedetes dispersus. Next base: position 10,756 of record JAHZNF010004230.1, on the reverse strand, counting down.
AAGGCAAGGGTCCTTTTTTTCTCTTTCTCATCTCTCACTTTGATCTTTGTCGAGCTATTGTATTGGCACGAAGCTAACAAAGGAGTACATTAATACTCCGTGTAAGTATGTACGTATAAATATATACGCTGATATAGAATCCGTATATAAAGCAAAACCTGTCATAAAATTCTTTCATCTTTGTTGTCGCGTCGTTGAGCAGACTGTCCTGTCGTCCTTTGTTGAACTTTCAGAGATGGCTTCACACACTTTATTGCTTTGTGGTACAAAACGCGAAGCTTTTAAAAACAACGATGGTTCGAAACAAACAAAAGGTAAGTGAGAAACAAAAACTCCCAGAAAAATTTTAACGTGCTTGGTAAATTAAACTAGGAAGTTTTTTTGCAAAAGGCTGTTTTTATCCTGGCTTCATGAAATTTGAAAGCAGTAATTAAATATCCAAGCAACATGAATGAGTATTCCTATTTTTGGCATAATTCATTTAAAGGTGTTTCATTTAATATTGCCTAGCATGTTGAGTATTAATAACTCGAATCAGGGATTGATTTAAAAACTACTCCTCAATTTCATAATATTACGCAACTTTTTCAAAACAAAACTAAAATACGCGACAAAGATTGTGATTCTTACATTTATAAATTAACGCAATAATGCTCCTTGTTTTCTTAATTGTTGTGATTCCAATTGTGAGTCCGTCATCAGCAAGCACAAAGTGACATGCCGAGATCTGTGGTGGCCACTTCAAAGTTTAGGGGATATGTAAGCTTCTCCAGCGCAGGAAATTAACTAGAACAACTGCGAATCCTTTAGTAGGTCAATTAGACGATGCGACGCGTGAACCATGTAACACTTTAGCCTGAAGACTGCCGTGGTGTCTCTTCTGCACGCAACCTTATGAAACAACAAGACAAATTAAATTAGTAGGAAATCGCATTACCATTTTTTCACTCTTTATTAGTTTATATTTGATAGCATGCATTTTTGTAGATACGGACATGTGCATGGTATGTCCTTAGTAAAATTTATCGCACCAGCGCACAAGGAAGTAATTTCATTTTAACGCTGCTGGAATCTACCTGCTCCCAGTCTTGCTGTACTATAGTTATTACTCAAGACCGAAGCGAAAAAAGTCAATGTGTAAATGTATGTATAACCCAAAAAAATGTTTGTGGATTTGCGTACGGAAAATAGTCTTTTTCGCTATTTTTTCCAAAAAAAATCCTACTGTTTTCCTGCAGTATAGAATTTGGGCAAAACACAAGGCACGAAAGTATCCGTACAAACAAAAAGCGATTCTCCTGAGCCATGCAGTAAAGTGAAGCAGCAGTCAATGCCACTCTGCCACTGGCCCTGCTTACATACAACCGAGTGTCCACCGACTCTATACTTCACGCCCACCTAGAATTTATTCGTGGCTCACAGCAAATCAAAATGTAATCAAGGAACCCTTTGAGGTTTAGGTTTATTTGTGCACGACAAAAATGACACATATACGCACAAAATCTACGTGTGTAGTACCTCTGTCGTTTTCGGAGTTCTAAACATTTTTTCAACAATAGCTAGAACTAAATTAAAAAATGAAGCATAACCAAATCCATACTCAAGGGATTATTTATCAATTATATTTCAATGTTTTTTAAAATATAACCATAAAGAGTGATAACAATAACGGCAATCTGCAGCACACATGATGTATGTTTATAAAAAAAAATATTTAAGGCGCGGAAACATCGATCACACAGATTAAAATTTCCGTGGAATCATTAGTGCTCATCATAATCAGCATGACTGAAGTAGCGTAGCATCTTGAACATGTCTGGTGAAACCAATGACACCACTGGAAATTAGAGTACGTGAAACATTATTATTACAGTTCCACGCTTGTCAGCTTTAAAACGTGAGCGACTCAAAGGTTAACTGACAACTGAGGCAAGCCTAAAATTCTTCCTACAAAATGTATCACACCGTAAGTAAATAAGTGAAAAAAAATGTCACCGAGCAAAACTGACTATACACATTTGACGCCTTCACGATGCGTAATAAGATTAGATAATATTATTATGTGCACAAGACTTGTGCTCTCATATATAAAAAGATTGTTTTCTGATTGTTTTCACTCTCTGCCAACAAAACGTTAAACTGCGATGTCATCAAGGAGTGTGGCAGTAGTATTAACTTCCCTCATGCTCATATGTTCACACGATGCGTAATAAGATTAGATAATATTATTATGTGCACAAGACTTGTGCTCTCATATATAAAAAGATTGTTTTCACTCTCTGCCAACAAAACGTTAAACTGCGATGTCATCAAGGAGTGTGGCAGTAGTATTAACTTCCCTCATGCTCATATGTTCACGCGTGAGTGTTTGTGTGTGCGTTCATTATGCAAAGTAAATTGCAGATTCATCGCGTAAAAAAAGTCTGTACTGACTCACCAAGACATAAGAGCCAAGGAAGCAAAAAAAAATCTCCACATATAAAAAAATAAGGCGCAGTTGGGCCAGAAGCAACAGTGTCCTAATAATATTTTGCTTGAAGTCAGCACAAGAAGCAACAGTTCGGAAAAAAGTCCGAAGGAGCTTTACGTTACATGTTACACTCGAAAGTGCCGTGAAGTCTCACAAGTTCAGGAGAACATTGCACTGTTGCTTCCAAAAGGGAAAATTGTACACACAAAAAAAAGACATGATATAACTATAAACATAATAATATTATAAGATTAATTATATAACTTATATAAACCACCAAGCAACCACTACCGCATGCATAATAGTAATTCCAGACGCGTTTAACTTGTCATAGCAAATTTTTTTTGTACTATTAGATTAGTCACACAACTTCATATACCCATTTTCCACATGGTGCGTAACAAAGTGGTGAGTATACGTAATGTGTGGTGATGCATATATGTAAATGTCGTTTTTTTGCTATGCGTGCAATAAGTGAACTCTTTTTTTATAAATAATATTGAGGAACAGTTGCCAAAATTCTGTCTTTCCTGCTGACTTCCATGCTCTGACTGAAAGTGAGTCGAGTCATTTGCTACATGATTTTTCGCACGCTTTCTTTCCCTCAGATCATGTTTGCTGATGCTTCGGTCTGTACGTACGGTGTGCCATTACACTCACTCGAAAGAAGTGTGCGTAGAGAGACAAGTGTAATTACAAATTGCTGTGCACATACATTTCTTCCCGATGTTTTTTTTGTAAAAGACATCTTCATTTGAAAATGATTCAGGCAACTGGCTTGACCTTACTGGTTTTATAGTGAAAGAATGCAGTAATGGTGCGACTCGTGGTGTGGAGGGTAATATTTTTCTGGAACGACTATCTACATAGAAAGTAAATCGCTTTCGATCTTTTTGTTTGAAAACTCCCACAATCCTGAAATATTCACAAAGAAATCTATTTAAATGGTATAATTAATCTTTGTACTAACTGTAAGAGAAGGAAGCGATTAGTTAGTAATACGGGGAAGCCGAGACATTTGGGTTAATGGACTAAAAAGTGTTTAAGTGCGTTTAAGAATTGATGAATGTATTTATCACTAGTACAACATGTTTCTTCACTTTTCCCACATTCTTCTGCAACCTGTTTCACGTATCTTTGCATATTCTGAAAAAAAATTTATTGTCTCATCCTTTTTTCGTCTATTGTCACTGTGCTTTTCTTGTGGGTTCCCAATATCTCCACATAAATTATACCGGGGGCAGAGCAAAATCCTCATAATGTCTCATGTAATTATGTATAACTGAATAAAATCTCAAAGAGAATAACAAAAGAACATGTGAAAAGGCATGCGGACATTTGCCCTCTCAAAAATACATTTTAAATAAAAAATCCCAGAACATGTACAAATAAACAACCACTAGCCTGATAGTATCTCCGAAAAAAAAACAAGCGCAGTAATAACCATTTGTAATCAAAATGTGAAACACCACCTACACCAATTTACGCATGAAGCCTGTTGTACATGATTTCCCTTAAAAAATTATATTCCCGACAAAAAAACTCGCACTCATGATGATCCCACATTGCAGTACAAACACGAGGACTTGAATTGGGGTCCTTGCCAAATTCCTCCACGATGCGTCGAATGAATAAAAAACGTGTGCGTGTTGCGTACATGTTCTCTGTTTGTAAATATATACACGTCACATCAATTGCGTATGTGTTGATTAAATTTAAGACGAAAAAAACATCATTTTTATAGGATCAGTAGACTCGTAACGATCTGTGATGTGATAGATTTAAACCTGAAAGTATCAAAAATTATATCACTCCAAGGTTTTTATTAGATAATCGTAGACGAGGATAATCTTGTGAAAAATTCCTCGCCCATGTATGCATTTATCCATTATATCTCTATAGTTTCTTATAATCAGAATGCAGGCGGTCATAAAAATTGTACTCAGGCAGGATCACCACCATCTCAAGAGTAAAGTACACGCACACACCACAAAAAAAACAGTCACCACGACAGAGCCAGTCACATATTTTTATTGAACGATTTCGGGCCGAAACAAAAAGAGTGACAGTAGCACAGAAAGTTTGAGAGAGAGAAAAGCAAGGGAGAAAATCGTATAATGAAAGGAAGCTATTGGAATTTGGCACTGGAACATAGTCGCACTCGCGTCTCACTCACTTACTTTTATTCATACTTATGTGTACACAAACACACAAAGTACTAGCTGGTCATTGAACTTATTTTTACTAGTTGCTGATTAGACTAGCAGAGATAAACTCCAGACCATCAGTTGAGATGACGATGACGATCAACGTGATTATCATCATCGTATTATCGTTCTGATACATGCAGGCCTCCTACTACTCCCTGCATTTTTTTGGGTAGCGCCATGTCTATTTTGCACATGAACACTCCTACTGTATCTCTTGTACCGTTATAATATGTATTTTATATATTTTTTTGTCACAAAAATTGGCACAAATCTCCAGATTTGTTTCATGACATGACAACACACACACACAAAATATGTGTACATGGAGGTCGGGTACGTAATACCAGAATGAAGCTGGTAATATTATGACATTGTTTTCCATCGTTGTCGTAACCAATGATGCGACTCGAATCAACCTAAACTCCCCAGCGAAGATGATCTCGTCGTCAGCTACTGATTCTCCCTAAATATTTCCTTTTGATCTCCTTATACATGTCGATTTTTATTATTATTTTTTTGCTTCTGAACAGCAGTATTTTTTTTTTGCAAAAAAAAATTAAAACGATTTTTAAGTAGAACTGTGTATATATTTTTTAAGGCGAGTTTGTGGATGCAAGCAAACCTTTTTACCACAATGTTCGTTAATGCTTTCTTGAATCTATGGGCAATGGTGAAGTTATCAATAAGAATAAAAAGTTTTTACGATTTTTAATGAAAGCCCAGCGGTGTCACAAGCCAGTGGAGTGGACGCGGTGAATACTCTCATAAAATTCTGTGTAAAATCATAATAATTATTGTAATTTCGTGCTAAAATTGAGGATGTCTTGACTATCCTACACGGAAAGAGTTTAAAATATTTATCAGCAACTCAGCAGTCTCCTGACTTACTTAACTGGATAGGAAAATGTGGATTATCAAATATGTATTGGCTTGTTCTCAGAGACTCAAGAACGTCTGTGGCAACGGTCAAATGCAATATTTTTTTTGCAAAACTGGGAGGCGTAGGTCAATCCAAAGAATGTTTCCAATAAAAATGACATTAAAGCTGCACTCCTCAATTTTCTTCATTCCGCCGTTTCAACACTCATTCATGTGATGGATTTGGCTAGATAAAATTACCAGAAGAAATTCACAGGATAACATGGATAACATACTTAGATAATGATGCAGACAAAACAGAGAAAATGGGTGGAAACTTGTGCACCTTTCTTGTGACTCAAATGTGCAAAACGTTGTGTTAAAACCTCACAATTTTTAATTCTTGAGAACATTTCGTTATTTTAGTCATTTTTAGCTCTGTGAAAACAATTTTTCAAAAAGTATTTTGTAATATGAAACCCCCCTCATACAATGAAGGGAATTCGCGCTCTATCTAGCATTTTCCAGAGTCTGTTCGACTGAATCAAAACATGGATTCCAAAAGCATAAAAGAGAACAAAGAAGGCTTCAGAGCCGTCCCACGATATTTGATTTTTTTATTTAATAAAAATCCCTAAAACACAATAACCACAAGCTTTAAGTACACTTTGTACGGTGCGGCTTGGAACGTCAAACAGTCATATATAAAATACTCCTCCACATTAAATCTGATTTTGCTACTGATGTGAATAGCAAATTACATTGACCATATTTCAGCCTATTTGGAAAAAATGAAATGGCGAAAGTGCATTTCGGTTTGTTACCCTTTCCGGATGTATGGACGTTTTGATTCACTGGATACTTCGTATACATTTCTCAGATAGCCTTTTTCAAACTCCAGGCACCAACTTCACTCAAGCATAATGATGACTGTGCAGTGGTTTGGTGGCTCTTTATTTGAATTTCGTATGTTCAAAGCAGGTTATATGTGTTGCTTATTAATACAAATGTACACTATTATAAAATTCATTCACGAACTTACGAATATGTATATTTTATTTGAAGCTGGGGAAGATGAAGTAATTTTTATAAATAACAACAATATATGTGCAGCATGGCTTAATTTAGTAATTATTAAGCAGTCACGTCAAGATATTTGCATTCCGGAAAAATTGCGTAGGTGGACAGTCAAGCCAGTCATGAACGTATAGGGTCTCATAAATATGCTCGCGATTTGATTGAACTCAATAAATATATTATATAATGACTATTTAATTGATTATTCCCCAATATACGCAAAGAGGTCTACTCAAATGGTTTCTGATGCGAATAATTCTATAAGGTAAAAATTTAAAATTGGGCTATTAAACTTGCGTAAACCTTATGCACACATTTGTCTATCCAATTTGTTCTCTTGTGTGAACAAACTAAAGTATGTACATACATTTGGTTATACATCATAATACAGAAAACGACATGTAACAAAATCCTTTCTAGGTAGTTACTTATTCGTATATTTTCCCCAATTCAACAGTGCTTTAAGCGCACACACTCACTGGGTAACCGAACCTTATTAAAGTTTACATAGTTTCCACTCAATCAGTCATACATTGTACGATAATAATATAATAATCATATACGAAGCCTACGTAATCATGCTGTCTATAATAAAAAGACGTTGTTACAATTTCGTTTTTTTTTTGTATGTGTTACTGAGTAGACTTGTGTGTGTGTAAGGAAGTAGAAGAGCCATAAGCAGAGGAGGTTCGGCCATTGAACTTGGCGTTTTTCACGTTCTTGCAATGTTTGCAAATCCATTCATTCATGGAGTTTCCCAGAGCGTACACTGTGTGTGAGCAGCTTCTATAATAATAGCTCCATATTATTATAGAGCCACTTTTTTTCTGCACACAATATAACTAGCAAGCCAAAAGGAGAGAAAAACCATGCATTTTTAGACTTACTTACTTACAATGTGTGTATATTTATCGTTCACTCACTCACACACGTTTATTGCTCACTTGGCTACACAAAAACATGTTACTACTTTACTTCTATCAGCAGCTTCTTCAGCATGTGGTTCACTCTGACGTGCCTACGTACTTACGCGCTATTTTCACTTGCTAAATGGATATACGGATATAGTTAATAATACGTATGGTTATATTTGCTAAAACCCTTTGTGCCATATTATCACTATGCTTCGTTTTACATTATTGGCATCAAGGCAAAATGTTTAATGTAGTATGTGTGCAGACGGGTTGGTAAGTTTTTTTTAAACAAAACTTTTTCTTTAAAATGTATGCTTGGAAGATTGCCTGATTTAAAAAAAAACATTTAAAAGTATACAACATATAATCGCTGTGTTATCCTTGTTGAGTATTTTTAGCAGGTTAAGCTAATGTATACTCACTGACTATCACGCATCGAGACGTAAATTTTTGAAATAAAAAATATGCACGTTAGGAAATAAAGTAGAGATCTACCAGAAGAGGTGCACTTTGATATCTCGAGTAGCTTCTTACAGCGATTTTTGGTGAAGCGCCCTTCTACCTTCTCCGTGCTCTACAAGAGGGATTTAAACATTTAAAGGCATACTTAGGTGGTGGATGTTATTATTTGATATGCGTGCAGTGAGTGCGTAGGAGAAAACACATCTTTTTCCCATTAGTTTAGCAGGCGAACCGTAGTCAGCAAATTGAACGAAGAGTGAATTTAGCTTTAAGGAATGCAGAAGATGAATTTTGTTTCGAGTTGATATATGTAAACCTGTAGAAAAAATAGACTTATTGAGATTCAATTTTAATAAGCATGGTGTGAATGAAGTAAGGAGTTCAGTGAGATGAGACTTGTTCATGTATCACCTTTGAATGCCATTTTAATATGCACGGTTCAAATACGATTTAACACCGATTCATGCCCCTTGGTGAGATTTTATTTGTGCTTCTCGAAAGATCTACAAAAGATCCTACTTATGTAACAAACTCTGCACGTGATTTTGCAGTTGAGCACGGTGTGCTGAAATGTGATCTGATCTCAATTAATTGCACATTCTTGGATTTTAATTTATATATATGTTCCTACATTATATTGAACCTTGCAATATGGCTTTGCTTAAATAAGACAATATCGATTTCAGTAGCCTGAATCCCAATTTTTACGTGTTCCTCTGTGTTTATTAATTGAAAGTGCAACTCTAGGATACATTACATGTTTGAATATTCAATTACCGAGTTTAATCAAGCAAGAAGTAACAATTCGTACCCATTTCATTAAATTACGTAACAATTTTGAACTTGTTTCTGTCATTATTAAGAGCGCACGAAATTCAGATTTTTTTTAGTTTACATACTCACATCTTATATCTCAATTAAGAAGCTCAATACGACACGCATTGTTAAATGATTTTTTAAAGTAAATCTAACACTCGTGTTTACTCAGCATCGAATATCTGCACAAGTAAATATTACATGCACACTTTTGCTTGAAAAAAAAGTTCATTCAAAACGAAAAATCCTTGACTGTTATTCACTAAACTCACCTATTTATTCAGCTGGCAGCGAGTAAAATATGATTGGAAAGATGGTCATCGTGACAAGAACCTTTTTAGTGTTTGTCAATTAAGGGAAATAACATTTTCGCAGATCACGAAAGTAGGCTGGAAAGCTATTGCACTCACTCACGTCACGTCACAATCATGCAAATACAAGACATGGCAATTCCGCTTGAAACGATGCAGTGCAGTGCAGTTTAGCTCCTTCATCGTCATCATAAATTATGCATTGGTTCGTCGTTTTCCTTGTCATGTCACTCCGACTGACTGACACATTACACACTCTGGCATGCGGACAAGAATCAGGGAGGAGAGTTGAAAATAACATGGTTTTTCCCAGTGCCACAAAATTACAAAAAGATCAAACATTATTTATTAAGATTATATCGGTTTTTTTTTGGAAACTTACAAATACCTACTCGCAATAATAATTCGAGAAGTTATTGTTTGTTACGTATGCCACCGCTGTTGATAATTCTGAAAATGATCAAATTTTCATAATAGATAGTATCCATTTAGTTCACAAATTATTCGTGGATACAAGAATTGTAAAGAAAGTCGGTTAGGAATATTACACCATTGGATCTGTCAATCTTACTGAATATTTTCACTTGCTTGCACCGCTTACCATTCCTAATTATCTTGGCGTTTCGCTGCTCCAACACAATTTTACATTTCGTCCAACAAAAAAATTGTCTCTGACGTAAGAATATATGCATATAAGTATTTTTTTTCGAATTACAATATGTCAAAGACAGACACATGAATGGGCGAACATTTCCGCAATAAGTTAGTCATCCGTGAACATGAACCCAAGAGGACGTTTACATCTACGCACAAAATCCCTATAAGCCTTCTTTTTCTTTGCCTTTTCTTTTTACTGGAACATTGACACAGCGCGACAGCGGGAGCCGAACACATAATATAATTTCTCGTCTGTCATGTGGAGATCCAGACCTTTGCATAACACTGACGGGAATATGGAATCCCATCTATATTTATGGTACGCACGTATGTAAAATAGCATGCTTTCTTTTTTCTCACTTTTCATGATAATGCGAGAGCGAGCGAGAACCTGAGTGAATGAATGAGAGAAAAGGAAGAGGCAACAACCCAAGTTTATTACCCTCTCTTGCTTTCCGGGCTTTAGCAAAAAAAAGTAGTAAAGTATTGTATGTACATTCATACATATAAAACGAGGAGAAAACTAGCACTTTCCCTTTCTTTCTTCGTTTATTTTTTCCCTTTCATTTTTATCACGAAAGTTATCCTTTATTCACTTGTTCTTTTCTCTCTTTTTTTTGTTGAATCAGTACATATACATATTATCTATAGTGCTCATACATACATTCACTTTCAATTCTAAATCACACTCTATATTTATATCTATTTATTGGTTAGCTGAACTTTTTTCTCACTGTTGAGTAATCGAAGAGTGATAAATAAAAAAAAAGATTTTTATTATTCTACTTTCAATCGGCGGATGGCAAATTCATTGCCCTTTCTCTATTATTTTCTTTTTTTTCTATTTTCTCTGTCCATACATTTGCCATTTTTTTATTTGCGTGTCTTTAGAACAAGGTTTGTTCGCTCATGTCCATCCATACATTTTTTTGGCAGTTCATCCACACGACAATATGTTGGAGGATGTAACTTACATCATGT
>JAHZNF010004229.1:0-15586 GCA_027744215.1 Troglopedetes dispersus | reverse complement strand
CCGGGATGCAAATGATCTTGAGAAAACAACCTTAAATCTTGCACATTTGCGCATGGCAGTGTAAACAACTTTCAAAACTACCCACACGCAACGGCAACTTCTAGCCTTTTGAAATGATTTTTTTTGTCTGGTGCGAAAAAAAAGTTACAGATAAGTGCATAAAAGCACACTGTCGAATAATACCATTATGCAATGTGTGTAGTGTAGTAGCATATAACGAAGTGCCATCGTCAATCTAGAAGTTTAGCAGAAAGTGTTGAGAGACAAAGGGTTGCAGTTAAAACGTGCGAGGAATACCCAGTCAATGTGGAATTCACTGTAGTGCAAACATAACACACGGACAATAAAGTTCACACAAAAAATAATTTTTTTGCCTTTGAACTAAAGTTAATAGATAGTTGAGGAGAGGACGTGGGACTGACTTCATTTCAAAATGTCAGACAAATTCAGCATACAAAACAATAAACATTCACAGAAAACAAACTGAAGGGAGTGAAAAAATAGAAGACATTCATTTGGTGAAAGTTGACGACAACATGAATTCAAGTATCCCGAGCGAGTGATAGAAAAAAATAAAGTGTTATAGCAGACTTCCATCTAAAGTTCTCTCACAACAGTGATATAGTAAATATATATTTTTTAAACGAACTGAGAGGACAAGCTGGTGCTTCGTTTTGCTTAATATAATTTTTTATCTCGAGTTGATATTCATTTTTTATTCCTTTATATTTCAAGTAGCTGCAAAAATGAAAGAATAAAATATGAAAGTGAAAGCTACCAAGCAAGTGACAGTGAAAGATTCTTTTATTTTTTTGTGTGAGATTTAGATGCACGCACGGAAATAAAAAAGGTCGTAATGAATAAAAAAACACAACCAAAATTGTAGTGATTCCTCTTCAGTATTCCATTTGTCAACCACAAGACAAGACACACGAAATAAAAAAGTGATATCCTCGAGTAATCTAATTAAAGTAGCAAGTTTTCTATACTTCTTAGTTCTCCTCAACCAACAAAGGGGAAAAAGGTGAGAATGAAGAACTGTGAGTACTTCTCCAGAATAACAATTCTCTTTCCATAATTTCGTTTTTGGAGTATCATATCGTAGGGCTTTGGTCTTGTCCTAGTAGTTCGGCGAATTAACAGAGGAGTCGTATTTTACACGTTGGTTTAAGCCACTAAGCACAACTGCTATACAGATCTTCACGTTCAATGCCAGGTAGTGGCATGTGTGTGCCCTTCATCCTTTGTTTTCTTTTCGTATTTCGCGTAAAGTAGATAATATACATAATAGTCCGTAGGTCTGTATGAAATAGTGTTTAGCAAGAAGCATTATTTGCAATCATACCCTTATTACTAAAAATAAAATAAGTCGTCATCTAAACGGATATATTCTTTCAGAAGAAGGATGATGGGGTCATTTCCTTTATCCTTTTCTGCACTCTATTCCCCCCTCCAATTCTCGAAATTATTACCATTCCATTATTACCATCCGAGAAGTATTATTATGTGTCTACAAGTAGATATATATGTTCTAAGATAGATGGCAATAAAGAAAAAACTGAATTAAGTTAGAAGCACATACACACATGACCTGATACATAAAAAATATGCATACACACGTAGGAGTAGTCCACATGAGTTATGAGAATTAATATTCAAAATGGATTGATAGTTTGTGCCAAGAGTTTCCTTCTGGAGTTGGATTTTCATTTGAATCTTTCCATGCGCTTTTTTTTCTGGAGGAGGCTTGGATCTGTTTCAAAAGATTAAAGGAAAAAGCCTCGTTTTTCCCCAGATGCTACCTAAAAAAAGTTGCCTACTTTATTACCATATCTTATTGAACCTGGAGGAAATATATTCTTGTGTGTGCATCGTACTTAAAACTTGCCTGGAATAACTCTGTTTACTTTGATGGAATACATATTAAGCAAGTTTTCACTTTAAGTCTTCTCTCGTCATTTGGTGGTGTTGTCGTGCGGTCTGGTCGTCGCCGTACCGCACCACGACCAAATCCATACTGCTCCATTCGTTTATTTTTTTTTGCTCACACTCGTATCAGCTTCACCGGTTTCGCGCAGGGTATGCTGGAACATGCTAAGTGAAAATGTTTTTAGTCTGTCTCAGAAAGGAATACCATATATATTTTGCTCGCCACTTTCAAATAACTTTTACGAGCAGAAAATGGTTTCACAATTATATTCCATGTTGAGAGATGATAAAGCCATTTTTATGTTCATTGATGCGCACTTTCATTCCAGGTAATATTGATACGAGAGAGAATGGGTAGATATTTTGTTCGGTATTTATAGAGAAATGGTAGAAAATATTACCAGAATTCATACATAAATGGATTTTGAACGATTTTCATAAACTTGTGCTTCCCTCGTTCCTGCCAACTGGGGATGTGCATGATCACATGACTTGAAAACAAACTCCAACTTTCACCACTCCCAAACCGAAACCGGCCTACTTTATGCGAGAAAACTTTTCAAAAAAATATGGCGCTAAACTGTTAACACATTTTTGAATTTTACTACATTTTATGAAGACATTCGAAGAGTTATTATTTGCCTCGGCGTGTTCAATTCTACTTAAAAAATATTATCATTACGGATTTTCATACGCTCGGGCTTGCACACGTATTATTTATCTGTGTGCCATGCATGGAGTCTAACTAGCCTCGGAGTTCCAGCTCACCAGAAATCCAGCCTGGAGGAAAGAGGAAAGGGAAGAGAAACTTGTTCCATTCGAAAGTAACTTCATGCTTTTTTGTGCTGTTTTGCCGCATCCTTTCTTAAAAGTGGATGGAGAAGGAGACCTTAAATAGCCTCGGAAGTATCAGAAATGGTGTTCACTCAGTCACTGAGTAGGAGGAAAATAGGAGAAGGCAAGAGAAGAGGAAAAGAGACGATCAATTTCCTAATGTATCTGTACGGCATGGGAAAATAGCGAAATTGCCTTTGGCTCCTGCCTCATACCAAATTCTGTCTCCTACTTAATGCAACATTTTTCTCCTCCTCTATACCAACTATCGGCTTGCATGTACACTCTATTGAATATGATTTCAACTGTGAAAGACTGAATGGAATCCTACATGTTTGTTTGCCATTTCCTATCGCTCTGCTCATGACATAATCCAGCATAAGACTACTGGGAGCGAGGAGAGAACTCGTTTCAAAACTGGAACAACAACTTTTTCCTACCCTTTTTCCTCTCTCTCTCTCTCTCTCTCTTCTCTCCTCTCTTACGTTCTTCTTGTTTGCGTGGTGTTTGAATTTCATGTAGGGAAAACTCGACCATGTTTCAAAACAACATGTGTATGCGCGCACCTACCACATTGAGGGAAAAAAACTTGACAACAAAGTCTTCTGATTCTCCAATATGCGGTATTTCCTCAGCCGCAAAAAATTGAAAATGTAAATGGGTTTGAAAAAGAAAATGTTTTATACTCCAAGTCGAAACTTTATTCCAGGAAAAAAATATAACTGATAATGTGCGAACAAATGGAACATTTAAATGTGCCAGAGAAACGAGAGAAAACTTTTTTCTCTTCTTCAAAAAAGTGTTTATTATTGAAAAATATTTTCTGAGGGATGGTGGTTCCACTATCAATCCATTTTTTGTGAGCAATAGAGAGTAGTACGTTGACATATTTGTTTTCAGCAAAAAACACACGATTAACATGATTGGCTAGACATGAGAGAACCAAAAGCTGGTACATACATTACAGTTAAAAATATATTTCTTTAGCCTAAATAACTTTTTTTTCTGCTGAGTTTCTTTTGCTTGTTTCCACTGCACAAGTTTACAATAGCATCATTTGTTAAGTTAGTAGTTTCCCAACTTACCATTTCATAATCATCTATCTTGCTGATGGACCGTAAGTACAAATTCACGAGTACTTCCGTTGGTCCTGTGTGGCCAAAATTCATTGTCCAAAATACATAGGTGTAAACACACAAAAAAATAACAAGTCAAATTGTAAACCGATCTTTTTTTCCTCAAGGTTCACACACATTTCAAGTTGCCGTGACAGACTGTCCACAATATTATTTTTTGGTGATGTGTGTGAAAGATAACTTGTTATCATAATAATTAATTTTTAATGAGTTAATATAGAAAATATAAAATGTGTAGAGAATGTGTTTTGTGGGTTCTTTTGCTGTTTTACTAGTATTTTTTGATTATAGTGTATACGTTACAGTCGTGACTGATTTCCAAAATTGATTGTTAAACACGTTTTTTTGCACATAGCCTTCGAACTTGAAAGAAAAAAAGTTTATGTAACTTACCGTATTATAAACTTAAGTTTGTGATGTTGTACTTCATTTCACTTTCCTTCTTATTTCACTTTTACTTCCTTACTACTACACAGTTCAGACTGATTTTCTTATTGTTTTGCACTGCTTTCCAACAGTCCAACTATGTTTGGTAACATTTTGGGTTGAGAACTAAAGCAAGAATTGATGCAGTTGTTGTTTACCAAAAACGTCGAAGTATAAAAGCTTCAAAAGATTCATGTATGACTACGCAATATTGAAGGTTGACTATATTTTGCCAAGTTTCAAAGCGCATTATTAGTAGAGAACGATGTATTCTGTAATGGCTGAATAATTTATCGGGATATGTAAGTACGAGAAATCTAGAGGGATGCGTAATTAAGGAAACAGAGCTAGAACTGTTAGTATCATATAATGGGTAGCAAATCTACGGAAAAAAAGTTTTTCCTTCTTCCACCATAATGACGATTTTCCTTCGTCTCGAAATGTTTTATGGACGTTGAAAAGAAGGATTAACCTAGTAGCTTTCTTGGGTGCCACCACAATATATTTTCTTTGGGATTTAAAAAAAAACTATTTTTTTACGTCTTCGTCGTGGCCGCCTTCACCAAACTTTTCACTTCTGTGTTTGAACTTTGCAAACGGTTTGAGGGGAAGTCGAGCGATTTTTTTCAATTAATCATTTTTATTTTCTTTGCACATTGGGAATGAGTATGAATGCCTTTGTACGAGCTCCGCCAATAATATCTGTGTACCATATCCTTCAGAGTTAGTGTAAAAATATGTGGGAATGTGTGTGTAAATACGTTTCTAAAAAAATGATTTTCTTATCTGATCCTATCTGAAAATTTGCAAATCGAGTGATTACTAATTATACATAATTTTTCAAGAATAAGGACATATTATGGCATCAGAAAGACATTCACGATAATCGATTTTTTTTCGTGCTTAGATTACTCTGGCTAAGACTACATTCTACCCTATACAAAAACTCCGTCTTATATACTTTGGTCCGCTTCTTTAATACTTGTTTTAGTTTTATTCTTGTGTAGGTCCAGAAATTGCAATACTCAGTATGGATTTCTATGGGTGGTTTGGACGGACAATAAATAAATAAGGAGGATCCACATGAGGGCTACTTTTACTTTCGATTTTTTACATGATACTAACGTTACTTGGTTTTCTGAAGTTTGCGGAATCAACGTTTCGTTGCGGTCGAAAGTGAAAAGATTTCAAGTTAGTACGTACAACAAAAAAATTAGTACAAGATAGTTATATAAAAATGTTGAAAACGGTCACGAGAAGCAAGCGCAAATATCGAATATAATTATATTAAGAACACGACAAGGAGACTAGAGAACAACGCTCGTCATTAAAAAATATATATAACTGGAGATTATATAGTTTACTGGTTGCAAATTTACAAAATCTGCCACGAACCAAGACCAATCATTATCAAGTGTCATAGACCATTCAAAAAAATTGATTTTTTTTAGAGTCGCAGCAATATAGAGGATCAAGACAGTTGTAAAAATGAAGTACATAGAAAAAACATGGGCTCGCAAACTGTTACAAATTCACATCCAGGACTTGATAACAGGATAATAATAGTTAAAAGTAAAAACCAACAGTTCAACCTGGATAATTCACTTGCGTCACATTGTTCAAACAGAAGATTGAAAATCATATCAAAATCATTCCATTCAAATACTTTGTGATTTTAGGATCAAAACAAGCATTACCTTTTACCCTTTCTTTTTTTTCTTGCTTCGCTCTTCTATACTCTTGTATGACATACATGACAATGTGACATTGTGTTCTCCTACATGGTGAATTGATGAATTTACTATGCACATCGTGAACACCTGTGATGCAAAATATTTTTCGTTCGCCACGAATGTTCTAATCCGAGTTGCTTTGGTTTATGTAAGTGCTACAAATAGCCGGGAGAATGTTTGAGTTTGGTAGAAAGGAATTCTGTTCAGCTCAGCCGTTATATTTATTCTACTTGTCACAAGTACGTATTACTTACATCTAATCTAAACTGTAATTAGAACTACACGTGGATAAATATGGCACCAGTTAAGAATCACGCTGACTTTTTTGTTTGGGAATAATAAAGTTAATTAGTTACAGCTATTCAAGGGTCTATTTTTGTAGAGTACTACTACCGCTTCTATCATAATATATTTTGCCATTCGTATCATTAGGAGACAACGCTTAATTGGATATTTAATGAGCATTAAATCATCCTGACTAGAGTGAATTCGTCCAAAGAAAAACTTTCAACAACTCAACATTCAACAAACAAGGAAAATGCAAAAAAGTAACAACTAATTATTGTTTTCTACTTGATCATCTAAACTGTAATAAATGAAAAAAGTAGCGATAGCATAGTATATCAAACTCTCTAAATTTTAATAGCAGAGAAGTTTTATAGGAATCACACAACATGGTTTGGTGGGGTGTGTATGACCCACTTACCATTTTCACGTCATCAATAGTTGCTATGCTCCTCACATACAAGTTGACACAAACGATTGTCGGCCCTGCTCAGACAAATTTGAGATATCACATCAAATAGAAAGAGTCATATTTTCCTTTCAATTTTGTTTTCCATCTTGTTAATTGATGAAAGCAGGTGGATTCATTTTCCAGAATCAAAAATATTTTTTTTCCATGTTGACTTTAATTACATGTAATTCATTAGACTGCCTTTCACAACTTTTATAACTATTACATCGCCTTTATAAAAACTAAAAGGCTAGACAGTTCATGACTAATTTTTATACTTCACAACCTCATCGTAACTAACATTTGTTTAATTATTTTTTTTTCCTCAACGACACAAAAAAAAACTTTCCAATCTGGATCATCGCGGATGAGGTAATACAAAAAAGTGTTCGTTTTGCACCATTTTGCCTGGGTGTATAAATACTTGAGAGAAACGGAGGCAACACCGTGAACCCTGAGGATGCCGAGGAGAGTTGCATGCACACAACGCCATAAATTTCCCCTTCCTTTCAATTCTTATCATTTTGATAATCTCCACGATATTTACGAGCTCTGCCTGGAAAGACGCAATAACCATGTAATTTCAGACGGCGTGATTACAGGATGAATCCAGTTTTTTTTCTTAACACTCACACAACAGCAACACAACATGATGAACTAATTTTTTGGGGGAAGAGAGAGAGTGAAGAGGGAGTGCTATTGAGAGGATAAAATAGCGACAAGTTTTTGCCAACATCACCCCTCCTTTTTTTTTGTCTCCGGGAATGTAAGTAATCGGACTAAGTCTAGTATTTTTTTTTCCATGAAGTTGCACGACGTTTAAATAACTATTTTTCGTTTGCACATTGGATACGGTTTTGTGTTGATAGCGGAAGGCTTAGGCATGACATGACAATTCTCCCTCTAGACACTACGCAAATAAAAAATGTGCTGCTGCGCTACAGTACATATCAACGGGGATGTTTGTCTAGACCAACAGCGAGTATTGTTAAACGACGAATCAACGAGTCTCCAATGTGTGCACAAAGAGATAGTAGGCATTCATAAATAAAAATTCCATCTGTGTTTTTCATACCCTTTACGTCATGCATCTTTGTCCTGTGATGTGTGCTTTTGGATGTTGGAAAACAGCATTCATTTTTTTGTTTGCAGAATTTATTTTCTGGGTGGAATTCGTTAGTTTTGATTTCAATAAAATGAATCTGACATTTTTTTCTTTTGTGTTTAATCTACTTACTGCGCTGCTTTCATCCCAGCAAAAGAGAGAGGGAGTGGAATTATTCCCTTGGGAAAATCGAGAATTGAAAGGCGGATGGACATTCCAAATCAAAAATGGAAATGGAGAGTAAGTTCACGATTTGACATTTAAACAGCGAACGTGTGCTTTTTTTTGGTGCATACTCGCTCTCCCCACACCGCAGCCAAATAGCAATGGAGATTACACACGAAAATTACCGTATCTGTATGCAAACAGGCTCTAATCAACCTTGCGGCCCGACAAGCCAACGTTACTTGCGTCTGAAAAAAGTCGATTTGATATTGTTGGTGGGAAATAAGTTAAGCTCTTGCGATAAATCTTTTTGCTCGGAATAATAACACGAGCGGGGAAGCCAAAGTGTCAATAATAGTGACGCGTAAAGTGTGTAGTTTATTGCGAGAAAGTTTTCCACAAGAATTTTTTTTGTGCAACAATCTCGATTAAATCATCTCCTTCTTTTCCCCTTCCCTCATGCGTGCTATCATCAGTACATGCCGAAGGGGTCCAACCCAGCCGAACTTTCTCTTCACTGCTCAGTTATTCTCCGACAAGTAAATAGAAAGTTGAGACGCGACTCTCCCATTTTTATGCGACTTCTTTTCAGTCAATACGGAACGACAACACTTGTTTTACAACATTATTATAAAATTGGATGTGATGTGTGCCATAGTCGTTATGATTTATTACGTCTATCATTCTGGCACACTCGCTTTCAACCGCCTTTTCAAATCTGCTAATTTATTCCAACTTTTGAGGTGATTTTCAGAAAAAGACTCGAAGATGAACAGAATTCCCCCCAGAAAACTTGTGAAAAGCTGGCATCCTCGAAAAAAAAAGCGTATAATGTTTACGGGCGCTATCTGCACTGCGACATTGGAGGGGTGATGTTGGCAAAAACTTGTCGCTATTTTATCCTCTCAATAGCACTCCCTCTTCACTCTCTCTCTTCCCCCAAAAAATTAGTTCATCATGTTGTGTTGCTGTTGTGTGAGTGTACATATGCAAGCATATTTACCTAGACACACTGAGACACACATACAGATGCCCACAAAGTGAAGACGGAATTGGCAGAATGTTCACCTATTCAGATAAAAATCAATAGAATCTTGAGAATCCATAATATTAAAAAAAAAGTCTTTCTCCACTTTCGATACGTACCATTCGAATTCTCGTCTTTTAAACTGTGCATCGTTTACAACTGACGCAGAATCAATTTCAATGTGCCCACATATAAATATCCATAGTTTTCTGCATTTTTTATTGTTGGGGTGGAGAGGAGAGGAGAACGCTTTTGGGTATTTTTTTCCTTTTCAGCTATAAGAGCTTTCATGGAGGATCAGCTTCATGGAGAAAGGCTGTTTCGGAGAAACTCATTTTTTCAAATCAGTTCAGGCATGAAATCATCCTTCCAACGTAATCCCCTTGAATCCGTTGTAAAATCTCTTTGATTGTTAGCTCTCAGATTATGGATCTGGATGGTGAGCTTCACTCTTCTCTGCTTTTACTCTACTTGTTAATGTATTGCATTGAAGGATTACCTTCACAACAACTGGTACGAGTACATATATACCTTACCGTTGGAACGTCATCTTGAAGAAGGTCCGGGTCCCTTATAAAGCATTATTTTAACGTTTCAAAATATTTTTAAATAATAAAAAGGGAACCTTTCGTGTCCTCATTTTTGTGCTGGGACAGTGTCCCTCTCTCTACTATAAATTCATGCTGGAGGTACCTCTGTAAGCGGGGCAAAAGGAGAATTTCGCTTGTTGCAAATGAAATTCGATTCTTGTCAGGCTCACGTAAGATATGAGCAGGTAAAGTAGGAATTATTATGCTAAACGTTGCAGTAAAGTTTGTTTCCCTTTTCAAACGAATCTTGATCGAACTTGCTCTCCCTCCCATCCCATTTTTTTTACTTTCTCCAGTGTTTTGCAACAAAAAACTTGGACTTTGAACGGATCAGCATCCATGCATGGCTCCGAGCTTTCCAAGCAGCGTGAGCTTCATTTCCAGGATTTTATATAGGAACCCAGATTAGAATCATTAGTCGTTGCTCGTAATGATGTATTTACAGCCCTTCCCCTCAAAAAGTTGTGTAGCGTAGCAGAATCCTGCTTTCTGAGGATTTACTTTCTGAGGCAAGTCTCAGAGAACCTAACGTTTTTTTTTTCTTGGTGACAACATCACGCCAAAGTATAATAGGTTGTTTGTGTGTATAGACATACAATGTGCACGGCTCATCGATAACAGTGCCGTGTTCTGGTAACCAGAAATGGTACGTTCTTTTAGGTACACTGTTCTCCGTTTCCTTACTGGAGTCATATTTTTTTTGCCTCAGCCTTAGTTACTCTCCTCAACTCCTGGACGACTTAGAGATACGTACATCATGCACGTACAGAGATGCACACGAGGAAGGACTTGACAGAAAAGATTTCATGTTCGGAATATGTAATTTGTTTGTGGCGGTAGCGCTGGCGGTGGGAAAACCAAATCTGCTCTTTTCTATTGCTTTATACCGTTGGTCACAAAACGACACATACGCTCCCCACAAGAAACATGTTATTACTGCGTGTGCTCCAGGAGACTATTTTTGTTCGCTTTTCTATTCTATTAGCATTTGGATTTTTTTTTGAAAGGCAGCTGGCATTCATCTTTCTGCGAGGGTCGCCTTATTTCTCCCACACATTTAAGAAAATTCCTTTCCATGAAAATCTATATCAGCTATGCTTCCCCTCAGCAGGCACGGAAGCCTGACAAATAAAGCGAACGCTGACAAAGATGATGACGGTGACAGGAATGGTGAGTTTTCAACCTTCCCGACTTCCAGCGTTTTCCAAGAGACTTTTTTTTAAGTTGATGATCATGAAAAGGAAATTGTGAGCGCTTGCATAAAAGTTCGCAGGTAATCATACGCCTGCCGGAGAGAGTTATTATTGTTATTACGATTCAAAAGGAAATATGCAACGTAGTCTGTTCCTGAGCTGGGATCACACGGGGGAAATGGCTGTTGGAGAAGTCGTCAATTTTCCACAGGCTGTAATCATTCAGGTATATATATATATAGCTCCCCGCTTTTTTCCGAGAATCTGCTCAGCTAATTGTATGTAAAGTTTGACTTGTTAGAGGTTGCTTACAGATGGCCGCATTTCATTGTTTGTTGTGAACTTGTGAGCACACATGAACGTTATTATTATTATACTTGCTTGATTGGGATCAAAACTTGACTTTTGGAAGACACCTTGAAGGACAGAGTCTCCTTCAATTTTTCCTATCATGGATTTGTTAATCATCTGTGTTACAACCCAGAATCAAAAATTTAATTGTATAATAATATGTCTCTACGTTTCTCAACTGCTGTTGGAAAGTAGTGCACACTTTTTGTAGTTTGCATGCTGTGTGTGGCTGCAGCAGCTACAATTTGTTTCTCAGTTATTTTTGGGTACTGGAGACTTTGCTGAAGGTCGTAATGGAGCATTCGACAGGGAAAAGTGGCCTGGCAGTTTTAAAAAATGTTGCGGTGACATTCCTACTTCAGACGCGTAAATATTTTATGTGCACAGTGCATAATTTACATAGAGCTCGTTCTACATTTCCCATACAGTCAGTGGATCATCTTTTCACGTTTGCATAGTATTCAAGCTAATTGATATCTTCATTATACCCTGAAATCAGTGAGCTTAGGTTGTAATGCAATTAATTAATTAAGCATATAATATTACACCCTTATGTTTAATTCCTGACATTTGTCATTCGAAGCTCTGAGAAATACAACAAACGTGTTTCAGCAGGATCAATAAATATTTGCAACTGTTTCATTGGATCAGGGTCACGGTGGTTTTGTATAAAAAATAGATGCTTACACTTATACTTGAATTTGAGTGATAATACTTTCTAAAAATGGAGGTAGCTTAAATCCGACCATGATGCTGGAACTCAACATTTATTTGGTTTCTACCTTTACTCATCTGTTCGATTACAAGCGAACTGGTGCATATTTCAGATTGTTTAACCCAGACCTGGAGTGAACTTTATTTTCTAAAATTAAAAAAAACATGATACGCGAAGCGAAATCGAATTTTCAAAGAACACATACATAGTTGAAAATGTTTCGCTCGTGAGAAGTGAGATCTCTTCTATTTGATTCGTGGAAGCCTGTAGCAGCTAAAGGAAATGTGGGATGACGGTGCTCGAGGAATGTAAAACACGTAAAATCTACTCGTACATCTACAATTGCAATCACATTTCCACGCTCACGTTTGTTTGAACATGAGTTGTGTGGTGTGGAAGGTGGTTTTCCTTTTTTCGAATATATTTTATTGTATATAAGTTTAGTGAGAAAACTGCGGGGAGACGAGAACTTTTTTTTTTTGGAAAAACGTAAAGAATCTGTCAAGAACTTGAAACTTTCTTNCTTTTTTTTTGGGAAAAACGTAAAGAATCTGTCAAGAACTTGAAACTTTCTTTTGTTCAAAATCACGAGAATCTTTTTCAAGAAAGTGTAATTTAATAATATACTTCACACACACAAGGACCAGCCACGTCTCTCCTGCTTTTGGTACGTTCAGGTTATGATGAACAATAATATCTGTACAATCTTCTCTGCTATTCATTCATGTGGTTACGAACTAAATTTCATTCACTGCAAGAATCCCAAACCTTGGTTTAAAAAACACTCTGTTCTGGTTTTAGTGCGAGGCCGGGCACAAAAGGCCCACTAAATTGTATTTATGTTTTATTTTATTTTATTTTTGTGACAAGGGTCACCTTCATTTATTTTCTCGGGGTTTCCAAAGAAATTCCAGACTCGTAATTAGAAGCATTATGTTTTATTTTTTTTTGTTCCAAGTCTCAACAAATTAAGTAGGTTAAAAAAAGTGTTTTGTTCCTTGGAAGTTTCTTTACTTTGGTTTCAATGGAATCCTTCTTCTAACTCGAAAAGTAGGGTAAGTATTCCTTGTCAAGTGTGGAAGGGAAATAGTAGAAGAAGAGAAGAAAAAGATAAAAGAAGGTGTAAAGATGGAATAAATACAGAACAAAATTAAATTGCTTCACCTGTTCCGTTGGCACCAGAGGGACGAATTTTGTTGTCGTAGGTCCCACCTAAAATTTGATCCAGAATTTGCTTCTCTATCTGACGGTAGTTGATTTTCTGCGGCGCTCCACTGTGTTTGTGTGCAATTTGAGAGTTGTCAAGCGGCAAAGATAAATTTTGAGATTATTTATAGAAAAAAAAGAGGAGAGCACACATGAAAGTACACGGCACTTACACCAATACATACATCATACAAATACATACGTATATGGAATACATGCAAATTCCAATTGAAAACCTATACCCTTGTCGATTTATATTTAGCTGCGGAAGGATTGTCTTGTAAAGGAAAACTTTACAGCAACAAATAAAAAAAAGTTGAATATTATACTGGAATTCGAAGCCTTGAAAAAATTCATCTAAACTCTGCTTCCCAGCTGCTGTTGAATTTTCTTGAATACGTGTTTAGTAATATGGAGAGAAAATAAAAAATCACATTTGTGCATAATAAAAATATATTTATTCGTTCCAGATGAACTGGCAGTAAGACCCGAGAAAAAAATTCCATCATCATTTTTATTGCTCCCTCTTTGTACACATATTTCTCTCCACTTTTTTTTACGTTCCAAAAACTGTGTACTATATGTACATTGGAAAAGAAAAATATTATGATCTGAGCATTTCCCTTTTCTCCTTGAATGAGGAGCAGAGTTGTATAATGATTTCTTTTTTTTTTCATGAATTTTGCATGGAAGCACTAGTTGAAGAAAGAAAACACCAGCAAGCGTAAATATGAGGCGAACGAGAGAGAAAAAAAAACTGCGAAGCTGTAGAAAAAAAGGAAACTTACTGAAGTGAGACAGCACTAGAAAGAAAAAGGGCAACGACGAGAATGATGGGTGTCGTCGGTGGGGCAGAGAAAATCGCCATGAGCTTATGCTGCCACAGCGACATCACACTCCGCTCTCAACAGCACAACCTGACCGTTTGCTGTTATCCCTTTAGCTGGAAATTGTGCCTGTTTTCCACTTGGTTTTTTTTGGTGCCGCCACGGAAAAAGTGGGGAGAGGAACCTGTAACGAAAAAAAAAGAATCAACTCGTCGAGTTATGTTGAGTAATATTGTTATCATAATGCTAGCCTTTATTTTCACCATTTTGTTCTCCTCCTTTTCTCGCGCTCTGGTGAAAAAAGAGATATTATTCAAAGGGAAAAAAAAGTTCAAAACACGGTAACAATAAATGTAATGTAAGAGATTTAGATTTGATTTTTCTTCCTCTTCTTTTCATATCCCAAGCAATTTTTATGATAATCACAACCATAAAAACGTTTTCTCCTGATTTCATAACGCTTTGTCACTTTCCGTAAATAGTGGTTCGTGTTTCTTTGTAATAGTATTAGTGTTTCCAAATATTTATGTAGGTGCATGCTATACGTAATATTATGCATCATCTCTCTTTTTTTTAAATTTACAGTATAAATGCAGATGCGCACTTGGCAGAGTACACTTGTGAAGGGATTGTGTTGGGTATTTTGGAATATATATTTTTCTCTCATCTCATCTGCTTACCATATTAGAACGTGGAGGAGAACACACAAGCACACAAAACCTTATCAAGAAAGGTGGTGTAAATATCCGGAAGAAAAATGTATTTTCCCTCTTCTCACTAGTGTTTATTATTATTATAAAAAATATTGTTCACGTGAAATGGGAATCTGCTTGTGTAGTAAATACAGTGCACTTCAAAGTGGCCCAGTTGAATATATTAAAGCTGAGGAAGGGAAACTACTGGAAGCACATCCATAAACGGGTATTTCATTGAGCCACTTCTTAACATTTCACCAGGGGGAAATTTGTGAAGACAGGGGCATGTTAAGCTCGTAAATTTCTGGAAACCACTTAAATGTCACGACCAAAAAATACCGTCCAATCTAATGAATGCCAATAAAGCGTTACCAGAACACAGTAAATTTTCAGCCGTGTGGGGTAGAAATAAGGAGAAAAAAATTGTTCAATTCATTCCTCCGTAAAAAGATGTCATGTATTTTTAAAGTATACAGGTGAAGAGAGTATACAACCCACACATATTTGCTCAATGGAAAAATCTACAAATAAAGGACAAAATTGAGTTTGGATTGCGCCATGCGTTTCTTTCCCCGCCAATATTTTTTTTTCGTTCTGGCCTTTCCAATTACCCGAACAGACGTGAACAGTCGTTTGCGGAAGGTATAAAAACGCAATTAAAAAGATATCAATCGATGACAGAATTCTGGAGAGGGTTTGTCATTTTTTTTTTGGAATTCTCGAGTGGCGGAATTGATTTGATCAAGAATGCGAAAACATTTCAATGGAAAGATTAGGTAGTGTGAAGATCCTCAAGGACGGTTCAAGGGTTTTAGATAAACAGAGATAATTGTATTAAGCCCGCTGGTGAGCTAAACACGGCTGTTTTCCGCAAAGGTTGGTTTACCACGAATTCGTGCGAACTCTGGTGATGAGCAT
>JAHZNF010004228.1:0-47608 GCA_027744215.1 Troglopedetes dispersus | reverse complement strand
AAGGTGTGTTTACAAATACACCGTATTTAGGAATAAATTATTCCATTTGCTTCCAAACCAGCATGATTCCAGTCATTCATAAAATATCATGAGAGAAGGCTGTATTTTACTGCGATTGCCAAACGTAGATTTTATACCTCACCTACACCTTCCTCTGGTGCTTTTGGAAGGTGGGCGAAGGTGAGTGTGTGTGTGTAGCAAGTTGACTATGTTGTTGTTGTATTGTATTTGCTCCATCGCTCGATCGTTAACCTTTGCCTCATGTGTATGAGCTGTTTGGAGTGTGTGAGAGATGGATTGCCGTCGTCGAGTTGAAAAATAGTTGAGCAGGAAAGTGGAGACGTAGTCATGTTGAAACTTTCTGCAAATAAATAAAATTGCAAAAGCACGCATTTCCTTGATTATCCACTCTGAAAATGGTGTGTCTATACTGATGTGAATTTTTTGCTTTCCAGGTGGGTATAAAAACAGAATTTTCCACTTTCAATTTCTACTCTCAAAGAAAATTAAATAAATAAGCAATTTTGTTTCGGTTACGCAATAAAATTGATGCTGAGCCTCATTACCTGCTCCATTCGTTTAGGTGAAAGCTAATTTTTCAACAAGGTAATTTCCATCTCCATTTATTCAAGTGCATAGCTCACACGAAAGATGTTATTCACTCTGTACGAAAAAATGTTTATCTTGAAAACGGAAATAACCAGAAAATAGAAAGCCTCAAAATAACAAGAAAAAAATGACTGTCCTAAATCCGTAATAACATGTGTGTGTCCTCCATTTTCCGAGAGAACCTCCGCCACAGAATAAAGGGAAAACTCAAAAAATAATGATGACAGAAAAGGGGCAGCCAGCTTCAAAACTATGTCATTCATCAAATACGATTACAGGCGAAACTGGGAACATAAAACTGTCCATTTCATAATGGTATAAAGGATGTGTCCACTACATCTCAAATAAACAAAAGGGGGACCTCCAATGTGGGGGGACGTCATCCATGAAATACAAGTGGCAGACAGCTTGGCACCTCCGCCGTGATCCTCAAGGAAAGGAAAGCGTTTGTCTTCAGTGTGGTCCTGTGCCAACAAGAAAATCGTATTATTCAACAGCACATAAACGTACACATAAGCACATATATACAGCACAGCTTCTATGACTTTATAAAATACGAGGCTCTGAACTTCTTGAGAGAAAATGGTTTATATTATTGCATTATAATGTCCTCTCCGCCCATAATGTACATACAATAAAATACTTTTACATTCAAAGGGCCTTTTCCTTCTATGTATATAATGCACACTCTATCTTTTATACTAACAATAGTTACAACAAAAAGTTCGCTGGAACCATACGTCTTTAGTATAAGTACCCCTGACTGGGCAAACTTGAGGAAAGATTCCACACCAGCGCTCCTTCTTTTTTTTCTGGTCGCTCTTCTTCCATTTCCCGAAGTCATGAAATCCATGTGCCAGCCTCAAAAGTATTAGCATCATATGTTCCCTCCCATCTCGAAAACTCCTTGTGTTCACCTACTACCACGGTTAGCGTCCACCACACCAAAAAATATATAAAAGATGTGCAGAAAAAAGTCAGCATCATATTTTGCGATAAATATCAACATGAAAAAAGGACAATACTTGCATAAGAATAGAACTCCTTTTCTCTCAAAGAATCCAGAGAAAAGGAACCACCACGAGAGGGAAGATTCATAATATAAATTTTCTTCCGCCCGCCGCTCTCTTTCTCTCTCGCATTTTCCCATCACTTGATGTTTGCTCGCTCATGGCTCCTTTTTATTATGTGTCCACCAAAACAATTTAGAGTTTCCTTTCAATTCCACTGGTAACTGAAATAGTGTCCTAGTGTGTGTGTGGTTCTGGTACTTTCTTATTCGCTCCTTGTTGACACTATATTTGCAAAGGAGAAAAGTTTCCCATCATAAGAGAAAATCTATGTTGGACAACAAGGAGAGCTGTGGAGCAGCAAACCATCCATTGGCATAATATATTTTAGTGGAGCACTTATTGTTAGCATTCTTTAAAAGGCTTATTGTTTATGATACCCGAAAATCCTCCTTTGCCCAAAAACTCTTGAGCATAGTACACTCACACAAACGCGCTCCAACATACGCCACAACAAACACACATTATAGACACAGCTTTACCGACAAAAAACCTGTTTGTTATGGATGTACATTTTAAACATTACGTGGCTCCATTAAGTTGGCGCAAAAAATATTCGCAAGATTAGTAGTATACGACATAGTGACACTAAATCCAATGAAGAAAAGGAGTTGAATGTAGGAGGAGGGATATTATTTATAATAAAGTATTTTTGAAAGGGAAAAAAATATTCTTTCCATTATGCCGCTCAACTACAATGAGAAAGTACAAGGATGACGATACATTATGAAAAAAATACTTGCTTCACTAATGCACAAGCTTTCCTTGTTTGTCTCCACTATATTTTATATCTTGATAGTTAGGTAAGCACACAACAACAAAAACACGCAGACGCTTCCCTAGTTGTTTTTTTTCTTGGTTGAGGATGAAACATGAAAAGGGTTGACTACAACAAAAACTGGCAATAATAATGGAAATGGCGGTAGTGAAAGTAGTAAAAAGAAGTGGCTAACTTGTGTGAGTGAATAAGAAGGTTATTATATGGGATCTCTTAATGCGTCTACTTATGAGATAATGGATACTTCTCTCTCTCCAGAAACAAAACTCTAAAGTCCGTGAAGAACGAGACGATGAAGAAGATAATGATAAAAAACAAGCTATATGGTCTTGTCTCCCTTAAAAATCCTCTTGTTTTGCTCTCGCCATTTTGCGAAACATTCTGCATCAAGGAAGATGCCTATAAGGAACATACCGAGTGCCTTTTTGTATGCATGTACCTCTACTTTAAGGTGTTTTCTCTTCCCGTTATTTCTTCCTTCCCATTTACAACTTGTACTATAAAAGTGTGCTGCATTGTCTGTCCTTTCTTGGTTGTGCCTGTCCCTTGCAATGCAAAAAAAACTGGCGTGGCGGCGACGAGGAGAAAATCTAAAAGAGAGAGAAGGTACAGACACAACAACACACTTTTTTCTTAAGGCCTTTTTTCCACTTCACTTCGCCATTTCTCCTGTTGTAAAAACATATTAAGGTGGAGAGACGGTACACGGTGGAGGTAAACGGTAAAATGGTGATACTCCTTGGTATCATTGTTGCAACCTTGTACTTGCTCCGAGAAAAAAAATTAAATTTCTTCAAGGCTGTTTTTTTTAAATCCAGCGTAAAGCAAAGGAATATTATATGAGAGAGTGGTGTGTGTTTCGTGAGAGTGATACACTGCTGCTCCGTCTCAAGGATGGATTTTCACGGCAGTGGTCCTTCACGCTAGGCTTTTTAAAGAAAGCCCAAGTTTGGAATAAAAAAAGTATGGGAGAAGGTTCAATACTAGTGTTTGTTTCACTTTTGGCTTGGCTCGTTTTTCGCCCGTCTCGTTAAATGTATAAATAGATCCGAGTTGAGCTCAGCGGTGGAGGATGATTGTTGGTTAGTTGGTTGTAGCGGTGACTTGCCTCCTGCTTTTCCTGTTAACATTTGAGCAACATCCTCTCTTTCTCCTGCAACAACTTATGGCCCAGGAAAAAAATAGCGAACTGAAACATATGGTCGGTCCGAAATATTTTAAACCATATTTCTTCTTTACCTTATCTACCCTGGTAAAAAAAACTTTAGGTATTAACCACACGCGTTTTTTTTTCAGAAGGAAACTTTTATTCGCATCTTCTTTGCTTCCCCTTCGGTTTGTTGGTTACAGTGGGTAAATACAACGATTGGCAGTAAAGCATGTGGCTTTCGCGTTGGAAAGCTCTTGTTGCTCACAGAGTCTTGTACCTCTGCCGGGAAGGAAAAACTTTTTTCTTGGGCTATTATGACTACATACCCTGTGCAACCCAGACTACTTATTTCACCAGTGTACAGCATAAAAAAATTCGAAGGATGTGAAGTCTCCTCAGTGGAGTTTCAAGCCCTTGCTTCCTCTGCTCCGGAGAAAGTGCTGGGTTTGTATAGACGCTCACGCATCCATCCATTTTTCATGAGGCTTCCGACATGCCAGAAAAAGAAGCATAACTGTGACTCTATTCGTCTTCGGGTTTCTTACTTTTCTCCTTTGGTTTTAAAAAATGGAAGGTCGCAAAACAGAGAAAATAGAAAGAAGAACACAAACTTGTGCCTCAACTGTGAGGTGATCCTTTTTTTGCCTTACCTGAGTTATATAAATATACATGGCATGTATGGTGAAAGCATGCTTCGAGAGTGTGTTTTTGAAATAGATTTATTCTCCTCCTTCTTTACTTTTAAGAAATTGTTCAAGAAGAGTAAATAACAAATAAGATGGGAGAAAGATGGATGTAAAACAAGGGCATCATCATCATCATCATCGATATCTCGAGAAAGGAAATAAGTGGGTAAAAATTTGTTATGCAGACTTCTTAAGAAACTTCCTTCCTCACGCCCGTTTGATAAATGGTGCAGAGTGTATTCAGACATGAGAAGATAAAGGAGCGAGGGAAAAAAGGAAAATTGAGTTAGGGAATCTGTAGAGTAGTCACAGTCACCATATGCAAAAAAAAAATTATGTTAGGTATGCAAAAAAATCGAACAGGCATTTTATCAATGTTTTTCCCTTGTACACATTTACATACGTAGTAGTAGTTCCATCTTGAGAAGAAAAATGCCCTCGTTTATTTCGAGAAGGAACTATAGACACAAAGGTGCAGGTTGATCATCAGCTTCATCAGTATTGAGTAGAGAGGAATTCTCTTGACAAAACTTTGTTTTCAATTTCTCTTCACTGCGATGAGTGGAGCATTGGGGATGCTAAGATTTTTTTTCTGTTTCAAGGGGAAATTTTGTACAACAAGTATTTCGCTGAAAATAGGCAGAGCAACATCATGAAAAATTCACAAGCTTCCCTTCAGAGAATTGACTCTTTTTTTTACAGAATCACGGGGTCACGTTCAAAATCGGTTAGTAACGAAATATTACAAGTGGGAAAAGTCACCTACACAATTTATGTATGTCATGCCGTTCATATCACCCATTTAATAGCCTCAACAAGGAAACCGAAGTAGGGTGTATTTGTAGGAGTTATGTAGTAACGATATACAAACAATACGTAATTCTTGGAAGCCCGAAACAGGGTAAAGTCAATAACATTTTGGAGGTTTACAACGTTTCACTACTACTTCATATCTGGAAATGCTAAGCTGGAATTGTCGTGGTACCTTGATATCTTTCGTGTTGCTCCAGTTTGATTTTCCACGTTCCATTTCAACAAAAATTTCAACAAAAATAGTATACATTTGGTTAATGCTATCAGCATGTTCCTATTTCTCAGGATTTTGTGAGTAGTCGTAAATATGAAAACAATGTCTGTCGGTTCTGAGAAGCGAAAATATGATGTTCAAATTCAGCAGTGAGCATCAAGTGCTTTTTTTCCCGAAAACTGCTTCAAAAGCCTAAACAAAGATGACTTCCAGTAAACCACTTTATGGAAATTGAGTGTGTGCAATACATGTAGACTTGGAAAATAATAATAAGTAAGCTAATTTTGCTGAGGTTATCCCAACCCATTTCGCAATTGCAAGTGCCGCGTAATTCTAATTAATACTTGACAGCGGGGTCCGGAGCATCTGGAGGAGCAAAGTCAACAGACTCGTATGTAAAAGGTTAGATATTTCGCCTGTAAACTTTTTGTTTAGCACTTTCGATAAGTAGTGGGTGCCTACAGTGCTCTCTGGTAATTATGGTAAAAAGACTTGGATGCAATTCATTATGAAATACAAGGGAATTGGTATTTGTGATCACAGGAATGCGACTTAGACAAGACTTTTTTCCTCCTAATTTGCAAAACAGGGTTCCCAGGTTCCATCTCATTTAGCTAATTACTTGCCTCGGGCAAAAATCCACTGAAGCTCTGCTTAGCGCCCATTTAGACTCACAGAGATTGATAAAGCACAATCATTGGTTGAGAAGTTGTGTGTGTAATGTTGGAAAATGTGCCTAGTCAATTTACTTGATTGATGACTTAAATGTGATGGCAATATGGAATGTGTACGTCTGTCAAAACACCACTGCTCGTTTTTTACTACGTCAACTGGAATTTGTGTGAGCTTTGCACAAGCAAATTCCCCTCTCTTCTAAAGTGTGTACATAGTGTGAACACAGCCGGCATTTGCTCCAACACGCTCCTGTTTAGTGTAGCCTAAGGAAATAAAAAGTGACGGATCTTTTTCACAGGAGTTCCAGTGATTGACATAAGAACGACCTGGTTTCCAGTCTGAGCATTGTTTGTACATAACTCCTAAAATAATATGCATTTGGAGTGAAACTTAAAGCATTTTTTCTTACACTCACTCTCCCTTTCATTTTCAAGTGCCCTGGAAATATATACCTACGCGATAAATGGGTGCACACACACACACAAAAGGTGCGGAGTTGCGATGCATGCTTCTCTTTGGTACAGTTTACTTTTTACCATATTGTTATATTATGGCAAACAAATCAGAAAAAATAGGATCAATTTTGGCATTTGATAGTGATTTACGAGACTGACCTACATAATGTTGTTCTAAATGGTTGACTTGATGTGATATTAAGTGAGTGAACAATGCTACTCTTTTTTATTTCGCCCTGGCCTGCTCTGTTTGAAAATACTGGCCACGACGACTAAGTATTCGGTCACTTTGGTGCACTACTACTACCACACTTCACCAGTTATTATTATTACCGTTTTTTCTTCTTTCTTCCTCCATAAAAATTTGCGTTAGTTTTACTTGTCCCGGATAAAAGGAGAAAAAAAAATTGTACGGAGAGACGAGCATATCTCTACTCTACACGTTTTGTATGTTATGCAGCACAAATGTTGGCCATTATTATTACAATTTTTTACTCTCTTCCTCCCCGCGCTCCCTCTCCTTTTTGTTGACCTTTATTTTAACGACTGGGCGTGGCTACCTATTATGAATTTTATTGCCCTTCATTCATGCCCCTTTAGTGTGGCACAAAATGGGATTATTATGAATAATATTTCTCCATTGTGTCCGTCCGTCGCGGTTATTTTTATGCTCCGCGCGAACCTATTTATTACAGTGTATTTTTACGGCGAGATAATATGTAAAGCATATGGCGGAGTGGAAACGGTGTAGCGGAGGACCATTACACTTTTTTTACTGCTTGTGAATATTGCTCATACGATAATTTATATTACCTCTGAGGGATCTCCTTTTACATGTGTATTTACGTGTTAGAAAGTACACGTTTCGGGTGGTGGTACAAATGCGGTAGTAAGCTCCCGTAAAAAATAAGATTTTTATTCAGAACTGATATCTATCTTCACTGGTTGCAGCAATGTGTGTGTATGTGTGTGGTTTGGAGCAAAAATATTTAGACGGGACAAATAATGCCAACATTCCAGCAACCACGGGAAAAATATATGTATTTTTAGTTCAATGTAAACACAAATTATTATGGTGACGGTAGAAAAAACCTGATTTATGGTCACTCGTTCATGCAAAATGGAAAAAAAGAGACGCAACTTCCCGTATTTTTTAGTTGTTATTAGAATATTACAAAATGATTTTTATTGTCATTATTACATTTTTGTGTTTGACTTATTGCAGCTTGGACGTTCGAGGAAAGCACGTTGGTGGAGGGAAGCCGTGGTCTGCTGACAAGCCGTTTGGGAAGCGAGCATACTTTCAGAGCACTTCCGAGCCAGCCAGACTTATTATTGAAGGTGGAAAGACAGCAGACCAAGGGATTTATCGCTGCCGTGTTGATTTTCGTAATTCGCCGAGTCGAGAGACAAGGCTTAATCTTACCATTACAGGTAATTTAAAAGTTTAGCACAATTGGGACACAATAAATTTTCTAAATTAAAAAAATTCATTCTTAAAATATTCTTATTTTTTCTAATTCTTTAATTTCCTCCTTTCTCAAATAGTGCCTCCAAATGAACCACAAATTTATGATTCAACGGGAATGAGCATTCGGGGTGAAGTGGGTCCTTACATTGAGGGATCCCACATTGAGCTCAATTGTATTGTTCGTGAAGGTAAGCTGCACAGTAGAAACATTTAAGTAATTTATGTGTGCACCACAGTGATTTTTTCAAGTACCCATGTCACCAAGTATGTATTCTTCCACAAAAAATATTTTGATCAACGAGTGAGGCCAACACTGTGCAAAATGAAAGTAAATTGTTGTATGCTGATGACACGAATTTGTAAGGTTTACCTTACCAATTTTCTCTCTTTCTCTTTTAATATCCTCCATTATACTGGCATTATTATTATCTACATCATTATTATTAACTTGAGAAGGAAAACCAGGAATTGGAAGGTACCATGCCTAACTTCACTTCTGGAGAAAGCAAACACGTGCCCGTACTCCTCCTCTTTTTTTTCTTTCAAACTTGCTGATATGCAGAGCAATGTTCGAGATCCTCACAATTTTTTTAAGCATCGGCATGCCACTTTCGCCTTAAGGCTACCTTTTTTACTTCTCCTGCATACTTATACATTTTTCTGCTTCTTGGAAGTCCCACTCACTTTGACCACGATCAGCACTGTTGGAAATTTTTTGCCGAAAAAAAAAATGCTTATGTTTAGTTTTCTTCTCAAGCAATATCCTTTTGAATACAAGGATAGGTAGAAAACGGAGAGAAGTTGTATTTAATATATTAAAAAAGGTATGTACACACACATGCGTGTAATAATTTTTCCTTGTCGTCATCATAAGCTATATGAGCCTGAACAGTTGGGTAGGGAAAGAGGCTTAAAAAATAATAATAAGAGTGAAAAGGTAGGGAAAAACCTGGAACTCCCCTTAAGTAGCGGGCGGCGGCAGCCGTGGCTCCAACCAACTGTCATACGAATCCCAAGAAAAAACTGAACTTTTCGGGAAAAAAGCCAGTGAAAGTTATGATAGCTTGTTCATCCTGCGCCTATCCAGCGAAGCAAACCAAAGACGTTATTTCTTTCCTACTTATTACTTTTTTCATATTATTTCCTCCTTACTTTTTTTGGTCGGTTCGAGAAGCCGAAAAAAAGGAAGGAGCTACACACAGAACAACACTCTGGCTAGTCTAGACCGCACCTATTAGTCTACCTTTAAAGCAAAATTCCAGAAATAATTCGTGGAAGAAGAGAAGATAAAAAATGAAGAAAAAAACTGAACTTACACACTTCCTCTCTTGACTTCGTGCATAGCGGCACCTCGCTTTTTGTGAGTTAAAGAGGGACCAAAAGTACGCTCGCGTTAACCAGACAAGTTACTGTTATCATCTGAAGAAAAACCGGTTAAAAAAGAAACACATAGAAATACTTGCGAATACGTTCTTGAGTAAAAGTGGCTTCAGATGAGGCGCAACTTTAGTCTCACTCACTCATTTAAATCAACTTGGTATTATATTCATAATGTGAACGTGGGAGCAGCTCCAAGCAAGATAAAGCATTAATGTAGAGAAGCTAAAAAGTTGTTGAGAGATTTTTTTGCGTGCACTTTCTATTCCTACATGTAGTAGCACCAAAAAATGTACCAGGCTGCGGCAAGTGAAGATAATTCTGGGTAATGCACATTTTCCCCATGTATCATAGGAGAGAGAGAGGAGCTAGCGAGCTCGTGAGTGAGAAGGAGTGAAGGGAACACTCCTGAAAATAAATAGTGCCACTTACTTTCTACTTAATACATACTCAACACAGCCACTTGTCTTTTTTCCCGTGACGTCGAGTCCAAAACCCGAAACAATCCAACTAGTGTACTTTTTTTCTTACGAGTATATCATCACCTTTCCTCTTTTTTCTCTCTAGTGTTGTGTGAGAAAAGTTGACATGACCTCCTCTGAAAATATCGTAGTCATAATCATCATCATCACATCAGAGTATTATAGCGAGGGAAAAAATGTTTGTCCTTTTGTCATACTTTTCGGTCCCACTCTCATGTCGAACGTGTGAACTCTTGTGTGTGAGCTCACACTTTTCTCCGGCCTCGCATAATACTTTTTTGTGTTGGAATATGTGATATGATATGATGATGATATGTAAATTGTTTAGGAAAATGTTTCCATTTTCTTCCCGAGAAAAAGAAAAATATACGCGAGGACGGGAAAAGATGATCGTCACGGAAAAAAGTTTTGTTGGGAAAAAGTATGACACGTTGAATTTAGGAAGCTAATGTAGTTAAATATCTTGGAAAATAAGGTGAGCGAGAATCTGATGGGAAAAAGTGATATATTATATTTACATATACAAAACAAGTTGAAGAAAAGCGTTTCGTATATACTCCAGAATACTAAAGTGTATTCACAGCACTTTTCCATTCACACCACCAAGAAAGGACTATAGCATGAAGGAAAGTAGTGGTAATAATAATGACTATTGTCGCAGAAGTTTTATTGCACCCGCGTCATGTAGTAATTTCACGCACCCGCCTAGTCCATAGCGAACATATTAAAAGCTGAACGAGCAGCCAAGAAAAAAAACAAGTTAAGTGAACGAACGAGAATATTATGACTATCATCATGATCATCATCATAAGCTTCTTTCATAATTTATCGTGGAAATGCACAGTCACACACATGCGGATATATGAAGCTCGTCTATCTATATCTACTCTTGCTGGTGAAGAATGAGAAAGATAAAGGGATAGATTCTTTTAAAAAAGTAAAGTATACTAACGCGTTTTTTCTGTTTCTCGTGCTTAAAATAATCATCGTGTAATATATGAATAAAATCATTTACCAATAAAAGTAATGGGGTCATAAATTGTAAATGAGCTATTTCAAAAAGTCATACATTGTAGATCCGTCAGCTTCCTCCTCGGATTTTCTCTCTGAAGCTGGGAAGCTCTTCTGCTTTAAAAGTAGGCAAATAGCATGCATGAAAAGTTTATATATTTTTTGCTGTCCGGCTTCATCACAAACCAGGGAAAAAATGGAGGCGAGGTAAAAGGAAAAAAGGAACAGCGCCGGTTCATGGTTCATGGAAAACTTTTACGTATTTCTTCTCTGGAGCAGCTTAAGCGAGTAAAGTAGCGGACTTATGGTTTACTGTAACAAGAAGAATAAAATGTAGTGTGTACACACACTCAACTTTCTCTCTACTTGGATCTTGATATGATGACCTGCAAGAGAGCAACAAGATTCCAGAAAAAACACGAGTTGGGCGAAGAGAATGGTGGAGAAAAAAACTGGGAAGAATTTTTTAGTGAAATAAAGCGTAATAATGTATGGAATGGATGAGGCAGTGGTCTGAACATATAATATTATAAATTGTACACCTTGTGCACACACATTCTTTAGTCAGGATTTCACTACTCAGGTAAGAAGAAAAAATGAGCTTGAGAAATAAAAAACTAAGAAGGAAAGGATGGTCGTATCATCAAAGTAAATGTACAATTGTGGATGTCTTCTTATAGGATAATGGTAGTAATAATAATAATAAGACAGGTCTCCTCTTTAGATACTTATATACTTTTATCTTTTTCCGGTGAGGTAAAAAACGTGGAGACCTTATAGGTGATAAATCTTTGAAAATGTTGGGTTAAATGCTACACAGATGGCCAAGCCGCCAATGTACTTACGACTAAACACCTTCTATCACAAGAAACAAGTTATATATTGCTGTGCACACACACATGCTTCAGTGTACAAGAACCTGGAGCAAAAAGGTTCCAAGAATGATGGGAAAGGCAGAAGTGGTGGTAGTGGTGATGATGATCATTGGTATGGCTCGTCCCTCGTCTCGGTTCCGTGCTTTCTTCCTGTGCTTGTGCAGCGCACACACACACACATACCTCCCAGAGAATTTTCACATTTGATTTACTGCACTTTGTCTTATTATCTACACATTTCTGTTGGCTAAAACTTCAGCAACGAATTTCCCTCCGCAATAAATCATTTCTCGAGAGATGAAGAGTAGCAGACGTACATGGGAACCGGAGAGAGAGGGAAAGGAAGCAGTAGCAACAGTCCCGCGTACACTCATACATCCGCTCAGAGGTCTTTTGCTCCACCAGAAAAAAAAGCTCACTTTCCGTTCCCATAACTCAGAGAAAAGAGAAGAAAGGAGAAAGTATGAGGAAAAATAATATCATATGAAAAATTCTTCCTTGTTATGAACCATCTTAGCATCTCGAATGAATGAGCGAGTGAATAAATGTGCAATTTTTATTATTTGTGTGTGAGCTCTCCCCCACAAAATCATAATTTGTATGGTCATCAGACTTAACAGCTAGAATACATGTAGAAACTAAAAAAAACGCAAAAAATGAATGAAATGAAATAAAATAAAAAAGGTTAAAAAAATGTGGAAAAATGGAAATGAGTCTCGCTTCACCTTATTCCTCTGACCGCAACTGTTCGTTTTTTAATTTTTTTTCGCATCTTGGAACGATTCTGCTAAATAGAGAAATCCTTTTAAAGCACTTTGTAATAAAAATTGATATACGAAAAATGTTTGTAAGGAAGAAAAAAACATGGATCTTAGAGTGGGCACAATTACCCTTAGGTTTGATGATGAGGCATCTTTTGTGGTTTCTGACTTGAGTTGGCTACCTGGCAAAAAAGATCAGCACAAAAGATATTATTACATTAGAAATACGATTTCACTTCTCCTTTCCTTGGGGGCGTCATCATCATCATCATCATCATCATCGTTTAGCTACCAATAATACCATGAGCTATTGGGTTGTGACCACACATTGAGTTCCAGTGTTTATTCTGCTCACGACCTGATGAAACATGTTATATTTATTCCATTATTGCATTATCACGGCATTGAAAAGGAAGCAAAGTTGGATCTTTTGGTGTGCTGAGGAAATGTTTTAATAAGGTTTCTGGTGAATAGACACACACTATTCACATTTTTGGTTAAAGTCCGTCTCAGCTATGTTTTTTGTCATTGTTTGTTGGAAGATAATTGCACCATTCAGAATACATATTTACTAAGTGCAATGTTCTTGTACACCTTATAGAATAAGAAGTAACTTTAATAGGTATTCAATCGGAATACTTTTTTGTGGGAGGGAATTTTTTAAATTTAATTCTTCCTATAAATAAACCAGGGATTTTCCAGGGATGAACTCTTGCTTTGTTATACACTTATTTAGCTCTGGTTAAGATCTCTTTAGTCTTCATTGTCCTTAATTCTCCTCTTTGGCTTTATTTAAGACGGATGAAATATTAGTTTGGGAGTGTGGAGCACTGCACACCAGTTTGAACATTATGTTGCTATTTTTGTTGTGCTGTATTTCTCTCCGCGACGGAAAGTTTTCTGAGGCGCAGAAAAAGATAACAATGTTTTATGCCGGAATGGGATCCACAAGAAACGTGCTTTACATCTCGCGGCTGAAACAAAGTGTGTATTTTAAAGTGCAACTGCCTGGAAAATTATTATTATTATTATGGTCATGATAGTGTGTGGATGGAAGGACCTCTACAATTATATAGATAAGGAAAGAGGACCCATTTAGGCGTAATTAAAATCCTGCAAAAAGACTCCAAGTCTCGCTCGAATTTCTCCTGAAGTGAAAGCCTCTTCTCTCTACTCCGCATCCCTTAGTTTACAGTATGCAGGGATTTATTATTATAACAAAGTGGGAAAGTTGCCCAACTGTAATTATTATTACACATGATATTAGTAAACAAAAATGATTTCAAGTTTGAATTCTCTCCTTCATATACATATATAGGAAGGGATTCAGTATATGGCAAAAAATTGGACTTATAAAAAAGGCTCAACACGCTTCATGGAAGATGAGATGAAAATGTAGGAAAGGAGTGAAAAACTGTTTGTTTCAAAAAGTAAACTGTGAAATTCCCTAAGCGGAACTTTTTTTTCGCTGACTGCGGGTCTATGAGTCAGTTGTACTTTTTGTTAAAAAAAAAGAAAGAAGTTTAAACATTTTTCTTGAAACGCGTATGAATACTATTCAGTTTGTTGGACAGGGGAAGAGATACTTTTGATGAGAGAGCGGTATGAAATAATAATGATGATGAAACTAGGTTTAGCTCGCTGCTCCATAATGAATATATATGTTGTGGGTAACTTGGTCGTTTTTATATTTCTTGTGAGTTGTGTGAGCGTGTGAGAGGACGAAAGATAGAGGATCTTTCATGGAGATGAATGCTGCGGTGGAATAGAGTAAAAATGGGAGAAAAAAAAGTTGCATTCTTTCTTATCGATTTTCTCATTTATTCTTTTTGTGGAGAATTATAGGGATAAAAGGAACTCTGCGAAAATACATACCTACCTCCTGCTTTACTCTTCTGACCACAAGTTTTGGAGTCGTTTTGTCTTCTTTACATAGATTCCCGCATGTCTGAGTACTTGAAAAACTGACATTGATCGGAATGTGTGCAAAAATAAATTGTTGGAAGTTTGCAACTTTGAAGCAGAGCTCTGCTGGTTCATAAGAATGGCGAGGAGGAAATAAGGTAGACATTTTTTGCCATCTGGAAGTATTAGGAAGGCAATTTATTTTGCACAATAGTAAGCTAGTTTAACGAAGATAAAAGTCGAAATTTGAAGCACCTTGCAAAAAACAGTTTCCAATTTCAAGAGTGCTCTTCTCCAACCAAACAAAATCATTACTTTGGCTCCCACGCATCATCCAAATATTTACAATCATCAGAATCAGAGTAGATATTAAATTGAAACTTGCATCCTGTTACTAAAACCGAACCATTGACGAGGGTGTGTAAATTATTTAGAATAGGCTTTTTTACGTGTAGGCGTGCAATATCAAGTGCACTTTGAATCTGTTTTGAAAACCGCCTACTCCCGCCAAAAATTAACGCCCCTCATCTACAAATCAGAGTTTGAGTAACCTAACGCAAAAATTCTAACCCGGATTCTATTTGATTTGGAAGTATAGTCTTTTGCTTTTACCATCCACTCATCTTTCCCACGTAACCTTAAAATGGCAAATAATTATTAGCAAAATAATATTGGTTATTGTGATATTTCTAACACGAGAGGAAAATTTTGCTAGTCTCGAGGCTGGATTTATTTGCATACTTTGCCTCACATGAATTCATTTGAATAGACTTTGCCTGCTAAAGTTTTTCGCTTTTCACTTCGAATTCATTTTCCCCGAAAACGCAAATGAGTAGTTCGCAGCGTACCTCAACCGGCAAAACTTTCAAAGCAAAAAAAATTTACACAGAAGGACACACATACACTCTCCTCATACGCAAAAGAAGGAGAAAGACAAAAAAAAGATAAGTTTTCGCCCGGTGGTGGTTGGTTACCTACTTTCATTTTGCTTTTCCTCTGTGTAAGTGAAAGTAGTAAATGCACTCCCGCATCGCGGAATATTGAAGCGAAGAGAGAAGTTTATCTTGGTTTGCTTTTTTTAAAAAAAAAAGCTAATGAGTTCGTTCGTGTGGTACATTCAACTCACAGTTGAAACTTATTTATCTACCCTACTAAACTAATTGAATCGATCGATTCTTTTCGTCATCATCATCAAACTTTCCAGTCAGCATTCTATACGTCTTGTTTTATTTTTGAAGAGGGCTCTTTTCACCAGAGTTTGACCCAGTTTCCAATTCATTCAAGAAGTTTCACATTGATTCTCAAGATTATATGCACTTGGTTGATGAGATCAAGATATTACAAACAGCCGGAGGATTTTTGATTTTGAAAAGCACCCATTTATTTTGCGAAGCAAGTCAAGCATCAACAAATTATTGCGCAGTTTATCTGAAGTGTTTACTTTCTCATTACCTTAATAAATTCAAACTTCTCTTGTTAAAGATTAAATATTAATAATTTTTAAAATTTGGTTTGCAGGTGACCCTAGTCCCATGGTTCAGTGGTATCTGAACGATGAGCTAGTGTAAGTGGACAATTTTATACATCAATTATTGTTTCACATATCTTTGTAAACTGCATTCCCAGAAAATATTCAGAGGGACAAAGTAATGCCCATTTATTTATACTGTATTCTTGTGCTTGCATTTTTCCAGTGACTCATCCTACCACGTGAAAAACGAGAAGGAAGTGATAAATCATATTTCAGTGCCAAATATACAGAGGAGTCATCATCGAGCCAGTTTATCCTGCCGGGCATCTAATACTCTTCTAGTACCTCCTGTTACAAAGACTGTTTACTTCGAACTCAACTGTAAGTGTTGTTCTAAGGAATAAATTACCATCTCACTAATACTGTTGACGCAGTACGCACTTGTTAATGTCATTTGCGGAGCACTGAAATTTCCAAAAGGATGATTATGTCAGAGTGTCTCAAACTGTTTTGTATTCCTGGATGAAGTTTTCCTACAGATGACATTTTTTTTACCATGATGTTATGTAGTTAGAAAAAATAATTGGATCAAGAGGCTTGGAGACACGATTTAAGTTAGAAGACAAAAAATGCGCCATTAAACATCCTGAAGTTTTATTACCATAATTATCATTCATTAGCCGCATTTGCTTTGCTAATGGGGTGCTTCATTTATAAACATCTTCCCTTCTTTTGGAACTCCTGTGCGAATGAAGACAGTCCATAGTCTATACTTTATCCTT
The DNA here is from genome assembly GCA_027744215.1 of Troglopedetes dispersus. NCBI lineage: Eukaryota > Metazoa > Arthropoda > Collembola > Entomobryomorpha > Paronellidae > Troglopedetes > Troglopedetes dispersus. Next base: position 31,023 of record JAHZNF010004228.1, on the reverse strand, counting down.
AAATACTTTTTCCATCCTGTAGTCAAGTCAAGCTGTAGGAATCTGTACCATAATACCCCTTCATATTGCTAAAAAATGTCGTGTGTCCATTAAAGCGTGATAGAGGTTATATTTTAAAGCGTCTCAAAGTAACGAAAATTGTTGTCAATAAAAATTGCTAGTTAAAAAGGTTTATTTTGATTTAGAACTCAAAGTAAAACGTGCAGTGCGTAATGTTGTTTCCTTGTAACTTTTAGTGCGTCCGCTATCCGTGTCGATACCCATTAAACACCGGAATCCTCAACTGACTGCGGAACAACAGTATGAAATTAAATGTGAGTCTTGGGGCTCACACCCTCCGCCTGTGATGACGTGGTGGTTGGATGGCCGAGAAGAGAAAGGATCCTCCATTGAAGTAAGTGATAGTTTTATCAATTTTGAAAGTAACCCACATGTATTTCATTCTTTGTGTCAAATTGTCCTTCAAAGTTCATTTGGAAAATAAAAATGATTAGTGTGGATATGTGGGCGGTAGAGGTAGCCGAGTAAAATGGCCATGTTCTATTTATTTTGTCCCATCTCGTTTTTCGTGTGTCAGGCAAAACTTTAGAAGAATGGGATAAGAAGGACGGTTAAGTAAATATAAATACTTTGTGGAACTATTTACCTGACTCACTGACAACATTCATGGTCGCACGAGTTCTTTGTATGGTTACAAGAACTCCGTAAAAATATAAATGACTTTTTTGCAACTTTCGCAAAAAAATATTGTACCAAGAAATAAACGAAAAGACTAAACACATTTTTGTCTTCATCAGACATAAAGTTTCCCATATTTATATTTGCAATACTTTGATACTCACAAAGTTAGCAAAATGGAAGTAAATGAAGTGAAACAAAAAAGTAAAGTTTCCCATTTTTGTCTACACTAACGTCAAATAAGCTATGAAGAGTTTTGATTGTTAAAGTAAAAATGCTTTCTTCAGCCTGGTATTTTTTGGTAGTCAGCGCATTGAAGAAAAGAATGGAAAATAACTTGCTCCTGTTATTGCATTATCTGTTCGACGAACAAGTACATAAAACTGTGCTTCTCCGAACCTTCAACAACGTCGTGCTCTTTTCGCTTATTGAAGCTTTCCGAGAAAGAATCCTCTTTTCTTGAATCACATCCCATCACAACAACATTTTGAAAAGAATGGAAGGAGAAATGCACTGTTTCTCTTGCTTTCTACATGTACGATGCATGACACTATGGGATATTGTCTTTTTTTGTGGAAGACAAACCAAAGAAGGAAAAAAATGTACCACAAAAATTCTTTTCGTTCCTTCTTCCTCTAAAAACTCAGAGTATCTCAGTGAGTGAGCAAACGGACTGACTAGTGTGCGGTATTGTGTGTTGTTTGGAATGATATGAAAGCAGTTGTGCAATTCTTGCTTGATTGCAATTTCCTCTTTTCAGCTGTCTTTTTTTCTTCTCTCTCTCTCTTTCTTCCTCATTTTTCGCTTCTGTGTAGGAGGACGTCATAGGAAGTGAGAAAAGGAGCCGGAAAAAGGCCCAGATTAATTTGGCTAAGCCAATTCGGAAAAGACATATAAAGACATGCTGGTTCCTTTTGTAGCTTTAACTTTTCCTCCTCTCGTCCGGTATAACGAGCAGACTTATCATTATCACTGCTGCACATTGTCTGCCATAACATAACAAAGGGAGTGTGTGGATAGGTGGTTTTTGGCGAAAGTGGTTTTTCCTCCATTTAGTTCAGCATTAAAGCCTAGTATTGTTTGCTATTGTAGTATTGATCTTTGTTTTGTTCCTTTACCTTCCCTTCTGAATATGATTACAACTTTTGCCCCCACTGAGATTTATGTATATAGGGAGCAGAGTAAACCTTAGTGTATTCCCTTTCGTTGAGAGAGAGAAACCTTATGCAAGGCATTTTTTGTGCAGGGTACCTCCACTCTCTAACTTTGATTTCCAGGGAAGGGAAATAATAGTAAATTTGTGGAGCCAGCATGGGCATCTGCCTTTCCCATCATCAAGTGCGCTGATGACGTCCACTTGTCTTGTTTCTTGACAACTTTTGGCAAATGTTTGTGTTGAATGTATGTATCCTGTTATTGCGTCTCATCATGTTGGAAACACGGCCTGCCCTGCTTTTTGTGATTAGCTGTTTCATATATGATTATGCTACAACATCGGAATGGCACACAATGAAACGATGGTGCTTTGTTGCGGGAGGAGAATGGGCACAGAACAGCACTTTTCTCGGGAGAAGAAGAAGAAGAAGGAGGCGAGACTGGGAATGAAAAGGAACGGCAACAGTGAGTAGTGACATGCCAGCAGAGACATCCACTCTCTTTTATGTCTCTGGTGGAGTCTCTTGAGGAGCGAGTCCGTCGACTTTCTTCTATAATGTGATGTACTAAGGTAGTGGCTGCTATTAAAGGAAAAAATAAGGAGGCACAGCAGCAACAGCAATTTTCATTGTTGCTTCTTAGACGTTGTTGTCCTATTTTTTTCGCTGTTGCTTGCCCTTGTACGAGAAGAATGGAGCATGTGTGTAGACTTTTATATATAATGTATGTTATTATTATTCTTTCATCGTTATTTCATAGTTAATGGGAAGCATTCTTCAATTCATACTTGGACCATGGCTTCCATTGTGATTCCTTTAACTCTATTGTTGGGCAAACTAGCAAGCCGTCCAATTGCGACGAAAATGTCTTCTCCTTTTCCTGCACAACATCAAATAAGCATTTTATTTGATTTTTTTGGGAGTGCGGGCAAAACTTACATGAACTACTCGCGTTGGTGCTAGTTTTTTTTTCGCTTCGTTTACTTAAAAAGCGATGGAACGATTCTTCGGTAGAATTGCGGCGTGCATACACACACACTACTCGGAGGCGAGGACGCAACACGGCAAGAAAATATGTACTGCCCTTTCGAGATTTCGATTAGATTTCCAACCATGCTACGTACATTTTAATGGCTGACTAAACTCGAATGAGGGCTTTCGCCAGACTAAATACAGTATACATTGTGGAAGGTGCATAACATTAACAATGTACCATTTTGGACAAAGACCTTCCTTTCATGATTGGACTTTTTGGAGAAGACATGCCTTCCAGGATCTTTTAAGAAAAGACAAGCAATAAGTTTATATGTGTGTAATAGCGTGTACTCGCTCGTGCTCCATTTTCAACCCAGGAGAAAATTCCAACTTGTCGTCTGCAATATAAAATATACGATACGATGTGCCGTGTGACCTTGTGTTCTTTTCTTTAGATTGTGCACGATTCGGATCTCCCAACATTGTATGCATGTAGCCATTATGTACTTTGTAGTATGTAGTCGATGGCAGTGCAAGGTCAGAAAGTAAATGCAATTTTTTACACCGTAAAAAGCCTTTTATAAAAATGTGTTCTTCTATGTACCTGCTTTCCATCTATGAGTGGCATGTTATTATTATCTGGGCAGAGCTATGTATTCGCATTTCATTTATTTACCGTTGTACAACAAGGCAGAGAAAGAATCTTCAACGAAAATTGCAAGTCAATATTTTTTACTAGCAAAGTTTTTTGGTGTGCAAGTCGCATACGTGGAATCTTAAAATCTCTACAGTTTTGCATGACAAGGGAAAACGTATTTACGGAGAAAGCCTCTATAAACTATGCATGTAGTATACACGTATGTAAGCACATATGTGACACAACATTGTGTTTCACGGAATAAAAGGGAGTAAAAAGTAGGGAGATAGTAGGAGGTACGTATGTCTTGTGGAACAGTGTTGTATCTGATTTAAAACGTAATATCATTGGCGTGTACGCCGGTGGAAATGGAGTTTGAGCTGACATTATTATTCCAAAGCTTTTCTGTTGAGCTGGCAGAATCCATCTTCCAGAAGAATGATTTTGAATAAATAACAATTAGGATTGTCCCTTTCCTCTTCTGCGTCGTTATTGTTGTTGAGGATGACGATGACGATGATGATAGAAAACACAATAATGTTCCTGTATTTGACAGATTCCCCATTTTTTGAATTCCTCCATTCACCGTGCCGTGATCTTTCATAAATTGTAGAGAGATGAAGAGGATATGAGAGGAAACTATGTTTTTCTTCATGAAATACAAAAAAGTACATGAACTTGTACAACAGAAATTGTACCACTTCATTTTGTTAGTATCAACATTCTCATCTCATCAAATTTGAAATGGTGGAAATGGCCATTTCATTTTTTATCATCAATCCGTAGAAACGATTACTGGAAACATTAGAATTGACTTACTCCATGTTAGGTACTTACATACCAGCATATGATGGGGTGACACGATAAAGATAGATGGGCAGCTACAACAATAACGTTGATATCAAAACAAACATAACAAAAACATTTCTATTTTCTATGTTTATTCGTACAAGTTTCCGGATCCCGGAAGTGAGGAGACTTGCGTGCTACACAACAAGATTTAAATGGAATGTCACGTTGTTTGATGGGATGTTAGATTTGACTTAAAATGCATGCCATCACTCACTGCATTATTTTTCCCTCTTGTGCATATAATACTCCACTATACCACCACAAAAGAGACAACCTGGCTGACACTTCGTAGCGGAGCATTGCAGAAGGGGAAGAAAGTACACTTGAGGAAGAAATTTAATCTTCTTACCTGCAGAACATGTGATGGCTATCCGTGCTCGTCCGTTCCATCCATTTATTTCTTTTTCCCACATCACAACATCTGTCTGCTTTTCCAAGGACTCTGTTATCATCTTGTTTTGCACACAGAATGCATGCGGGTTTTCATTTTAAACTCAAAACTCTCAAACAAAAGGAAAAAAAGGTGGAAGGAGCTCGTTACACCTGTCGTTTTCCCTGCTTTCATATGTACGCTGTGTGTCAGGCGATGATAGCATTTTAGGATGAAGAAAATGTACAATTTTCTCTGAGCCTGTGCAAAACGTGCAAAAAATGCAGTTACTGTTTTATCCAAGTCGTGAGAGTTTACAAGTTTTTGGCAAGTTTTTTTTTCTGTGTATTGATAAGCATGAAAAGCACTAAACCAATTTGCCTTTTCTTATAACAACGGAAAATTGCCGGAAGGCCAAGCAAGGGGATGCATGTATATTACCAGCACTGCTTTTCCCAACGGGAATGGTCACAATAATTGCTTTCTTTTCTCTTTCCTTTTTTTTGTTGACTTTGGTTGCCAAAAGGAAGAAAAACGACTTTTACTTTCCTGAATGATTATCCCGAAACACAATCAAAATATATTTTTATTCAAGTCGCTTCAGCTCAGACTGAAATGCACATATGAAAATAGGATCTAATACACCGACATATTTATTATGCCACTTTCACCCTATCATGCTAACTTACCACAAGCATAAGTTAACCGCGAACAAACAGTCTTGGCTTGAAACCATGAAGTACAAGTCTAGACTTGTTCAGACACACTCCAATGAAAAATGACTGACTTTTTCTATGACTAAAGTAACCATGAATGTACATACATAGGGTTGTGCAGCATTGGAGTTCCAATTACCTCAAGAAACCGTGTCGGTTGGGTCATCCGGACGGGGACGGAAATATGTTTGACCAGTTACGTTTTTTTTGTTTCTCGGAAACCACACTAGCTACACACAAGTACACATTTATTATTGCTGTTTTCTCGTTTCCTCTCCTGGGTACGTGCTACAATGCCCGCCACAAAATTAGAATCAAACACTGAGAACAAATTGATCTGTGTGGAGAGAGGGAAACCTGACTTTTCGTTTGTACACATATCCCCACTCTGCAAATTATTTCCTCCGATTTTCCCCTATTTTTTGCTGAAACAGAGGAAAAAACACAATAAAAGAGGCAGACATTATTTTACCCTACTGATTATGTCGTATTGAATGGTTTCCTGTACACTGCTGCAGTTATAAGTACTCTGTCCAGAAAAAGTAAGAGGGACATAAAAGGGAGTTGAAGGTGATGTGGTTTCTCCAGTGCGGCTTTTCAAATGCATATAAATTGAGGTCGGATATATACATTACCATTACCATATAAATATGTAGGTTTTTGTGTTCGTGCGAGTGAACATGATTGTTAGGTAGATGAGGTAGTGGTGTTTGATCAAGTCGTCTCATGAAATTTTAACTAGTCCTCAAATCACGTGCTCGTTTCACTCCTCACAGCGTCATCATCATCGCAATTTCGCCTGTCCTTCTTCATTCTTTTACCCATTTTGTTTGGTACCTTGTCGTGTTATCTTGGAGCTGGGAGAGTTGTGTCAAGTTGTAGCTGCATTGTATGTACCATTTGAGGCTTTTTCCTATGAATTTTGTTTACACAGTTGAAAAATATATTAATGTTGTGTTATGTGGTAAGTTGGTGCGGTTTTCTTTGTGTGATACAGATTCTCACTCACTCATTATTGTTGTCTGCTGTATATATGTAATTGAAGCTGCAGATACGACTGGAGTGCCACCGTTTTTGTGAGACAATATTACTTCCGACCGCAACACAAATTTTATGAAGTTGGACCTCCATCATATATGCATGTATGCATGGCTGCACGACATTGTATTCGAGCAGAGAGAAGTAATATACAGAAACCTTCATTTTCATTTCACAAGTCACAACCTTGTCCTTATTTTTCTCCGTGTCTTTTCTTTTGTTTACCATTATGCCATCTTGTCACCAGTCGCCAACTCTTTTGCTCAATGGGAACATTCCCAGCAACCTCGTTTCCTTACTCTTTTCATATCGGTGATGGGCAAGGTTATTTTACTGTACTGCACTGCCGAAACCAATTTCCCAAAAAATAATACTATACACTCAACGATCGTTGCTGGCTGCATAGAAAATAAAGACACAAATGCGATGCTGCAAAGGTTTACGTGTGAGCCCAGATATTACCAAGTTTGATGACATGCATGACATGCGAATATGTCCTCAATACAACTTGTCCGAGTCACGATATACGACATTCTATTTTCCCAGAATGTGATGTTTATATAGTTGAACCATAATGGTTGAGTTGATATGTGTGTTCCTCTGTGTGCATTTGTGCTTCGTGTTATTGTTGGAAAAGATGTCACTCTCCAAATTTATGGGTTTACCACCGAACAACACATAATTTTATGGTGTTTTATGCGCTCCGTTATTTACAAACTGAAAACGTCCAGTTTATAAGAGAAATATCATATAGCCAAAATGGCTTCAATAAAAATTGAGAAGCCGTCACATGTACGGACAACGATTCATTCATTTTTATGCTTCATGATTCGTAAAAAAAATCAGAGTTGTTTATTTGTTGAGATGATGATAATGGGAAACTACGACAGCTAAGTACAAACATAATGTACAACGAGCCTGAATGTTGTGTAGCTAGCTGATTGTGTAAATGCACCATATTTTGCTTCCTCAGCACTTTCCTTTCTTACTCAAAGGGAAACGTGTGTATGAGGATGTGACAAAAAGGTAAATCGATTTTTTTTACTAAAAATAAATGTGACAAGAGGCGACCATGTTTCATTACCTACTCAAGCTATATAATCATTTCTCCATAAAGCATTCACTCAAATGTAGGGGGTATTTTGAAGGAAGGAGCATATATACGGAAGTGATGAACTCCTGTACAAAATGGAAACATCAAAATTCAAAAACCCCATAGATCTTGATGGAATGATGATCGAATGACACATAAGATTTTGGCGTTAATGTACCATCATGCAGTTTCCTTTAGACTTTCAAGAATGTTGAGCTTAAGAAACGAAATCTTTGAATTTCAGCATTCTTCAAAAGATCTTGGTGGCACTGAAGCTTGCTTGCTTCCTATGTCTCATATTTATTTTTTTTCCTTGAAGTTTTTACAAAAATAGTAATTTCCTTTACAAATTCTGCACATTTCAAAAAACACTTTCATCAACTGTTGCTCTGGTCTCTGTCTGTGAAAAATTGTAGACTTAGAACTTTTGTGTTTCTTGCTCACGCTTACTCCATTCTTTCATTCTAAATTTTTGGTGAGTTCACCCACGCACTTACTTCTCAAATCCCGGAAATTTGTGCATTTTCCTGTGGTGTACTGCATTGTTAATATCTTAGATCACCCCAAATTTTCGTTTGGCCATAAAGCTGGAGGATAATATAGAGTTTATTGATGTGTCTTGACTCCTTCCTGTTTACACTGTAAACGTAGCCAATAAAGTACTGCACGCCAGTGAATTCTCTTTTTTTTCAGCTCGAGACAAACTCGACAACAGTCTCGTGCTGCTGCTTCCTCTCCTTTTCTCCAGCAATAAAAAAGTAAGAAAGGAAAGTGCGTTTCCATCTCGTTCACTTCCTAAAGAACTTAAATGTAATTGCCGAATGGTCCCATTCTACCAAAATATTTATTTCTATAACCGTGGACAGAAAAAAAATCCAAGAGGAACCACACACTTGGACCATAACGTGTTCAGAAAGGAAAAAAAAGAAGCAAGTTGTTCTCGCATAAAAATCATTACTAAAAAAAGTAGACTTTTGTGTGTTTGCACAAGTTCATACCAATATACACAAAAAAGGTTAAGAAAAGAACGAAATAAGTTAGTCGTAACTGAATTATTTAGTTGTAAAGTTAGCCAGCTGTATAAATTCACAGAGAGTGAAAAAGCGAGAGGGAAAGAGTGAAGTGAAAAAAAAACTGGAGAATAGTCACAGTGGTTTCAACCAAGTTTTTCAGTGTTGTTTACCATTACCTACCGTGCATACGCATGATTTTAAGTGATATGGTGAATTTCCACGAACAAAAAAATCTTTATCGTTGAGAGAAGTTTTCTCTCTCTTTTCTAAAAACATATATACCTATGTAAGCAGTCAATGGGAGCGTGTGAAGCTGTATACATGTATAACTAATGTGAGTGGGTAAGGTACAAGTGGCCAATAAAAATATGCTTGATTACACAACAACTATCATCATCATGTTTCTTTCCTCCTTTCCTGGTTTATTCATAACGAGATGACTGGAGGCTACAAGTGCCATTTCTTGTGAGCACATAACATGTGAATGTGAAACATGGCGGAGCATGTGAACAAAAAATAAAAAGGAGTACCATATTATATTATGTACTTTTATATGTCTAGTTACAAATTATTGAACCTTGAAGTTTTTCCTGGCTGAATTCTTTTGCTCAGTCGTATGAAGCTTATATTCGGTGGGCGATTCCGTGTGTCAGGAAAATAGAATGATAAAGCTTAGGTACTTACTATAATTGGACGTTATAAAGAAACATATATCTTCATATATGGAGAAAATATATTTTTATTTGATGTGAAAGAAGGGAATGTAATGGAACGCAGAAAGTAGGATTTTGATTCATTTGACATCATCATGTACGAAATTGTAGTTGAATGCACACTCATCCACAAAAGGTTCTTATAGCTAACAACACCTTTCTTGTCTTTTTTATTGCAGGAGTCCAGAGGAAGTAACAATTCTGTGTCAAGACTCTTTTTCACACCGAACGCTTCAGTTGACGGACAGGTCTTAACTTGCCGAGCAGAAAACCCTCATGTTGCAGCTGGTGCTATGGAAGACTCATGGCGACTCCGAGTTGTTTGTAAGTAATATTATTTTTCTCTCTCTTCTTTTTTACACTTGTACAGAACACAAAAGCGCGCGTATACAATTTCCTGTATGAGAGAAAAACTCTAGAATTTCGTTCCCCTTTCTTTATTACCGTTACTTCCTAATTTTATCGGTATGGGTATCTCCTGCGAGGGTGTGTATATACCCAGTGATCTATTCATTATTGATGGCTCAGCCTGAAAATGCGACAGAAATATCCTCACTGATGATAATGGCCAAAAAATACTATCTACTCAATTACGACTTTCGTTTTATGACCCCATGCTTTTCCATAGCTTCGGATGGTCATAAAAATGGGGCTCATTCATTTTTCCCCTTTTTTCCATCTCCGAAGTAATATTTTGAAAGTATGGAATGATGTGTGTGCACGTCTATTAAATGGAATGAGATGGATATCATTGGTAAGATTATGATGACACCGACCTTGCTTTTTTTCTATAACGTGCTCCTTTGTCGACACCACCGTCACATGAATGAAGGTGATGATGGAGAAAGGTACAGATAAGTTCTTGTTCAAATGTTCCAAGCACAATTTTTTTTAGATTGCGTGTCAATTACCAAACTCCACTAATTCCTATACCCATAAAATTCAAGCTTCGTTGACTCGCAATTATAAAACAAATTTTATGGAGGCAAGCTACAGCCTTGGCTGGAGGAAGAAAATCATTGAAACAGTTCAGAATTTATTATTCTCGGCGGTGAGTTTGTCAGGTGTAATTTTCATTTAAAAAAAACTCTACCACCAACGGAGAGCACTTATGTTTGAATTCCTGGAAAAAATGTAACATGAAAATGTTGATTCCTCTCGCATCACTAAATTTTTAGTACAATCTGTACTTGGGCTAGGATGTGAACAAGTAGTACAAGGATCCTTTTTAAAAATGCTTTTAATGCATCATCGTTATCCTCTGCGTTTTTGAAGGCAACTATTCATTAATGTCGGTGTCGGTAGGTAGTGAATAGTGAATTTTCGGAGCTTGGTGCTTTCCTTGAAGCTTAGGCTCTTCCTTTGAACATGAGAACAAGCGTGAATGTCGCTCAAATTAATTCAATTTGCCATACATCAACTCTAATAAAAGTTGACATACTATCATTCACGCAAGATGAATATTGTAAACATTTAAAATATGTACCTAAAAGATCGAATAGTTTTTTTGTGCATTGAAAGATACGCAGTGTTCCTTCGCTTCGTCAAATGCATCTTCCATCATGATTATGCTGCCTAATGTTTTCTTTAAACCTTGTCAACGCCTGATAACACTCTATGTGACACGAAATAACAGCATTGCATTAAAATGAGAGAATCAGCACATGTGTCTAACTTTGCGTTTTCAAAGCTCACTCACCTGAAATATGTAGGTTGTCTGTTAACCGACGCGATAAGATTGGAAGTGAAGTGAAAGAATAAAAATAAACTACAACAGAAGATTGAGGCACACTGCAAACGTTGACATAATGCTCCATCCAAGCGACCTTCTAAAGTCCTTCAGTCTATTACGAAGGACTTTGAAGAAGGAAACATTACGACAAGATTTTCTAGGCTTCCCGCTTCGAGATGAAAAGGTGTTTGACGTAACTTCGATTTTTAGATCACCCGTTGACTTTGTGCACATAAGTCACTGGTGTGCGTCAATAGCATCGCTGCCAATTACTGGAAAATATGAAGTAAGTAGACCGTTCTCGTTTTGTGAGCTATTTTCACAGGAGCTTTTCATTTTTATTTGTTTTGCTACTAAGTCGAAAGGAATCAATAAAAATAATTTTACGGCAAAAGTTTCACTGCAGAAAGGTCACTAGGAAAGGTCACCAACAAAAATAAACCAGTTTTTGAGAACCACTATAAAATGTTTGCTGGAAGTTAAATAGTTACATATAAAAATAAACTCGACATGGACAACTTTAAAAACGCTTTTAGACTTCTCTTCATCAGAGTTCTGGAACGCAGCAGAGGCATTCATGCAGTCTTCTAATTCCAACATATTTTTTCCTTGTTTCTGACAAATGAGCAATTTCTACTGATTCTGCCTAAAGATAAACAGGCATTCATATTAGCACAAAAGAAGTAAAAGAAATGACGGGACAGAAAGAGAGAGAGAAAGAGAGGATAATTTTATGACAAAAGTGTTCGCAAGGGAAATTGTTTGAAAAATTGGAAATTCTAGATAATATAAGGTATAAAGAAGGCAATAGTAAAAATCCTCTTATTATTTCCCACTCACTCGTCTTATGCCAGAATAGATGGCAATGCCAAGAGCAAACACCAATGAGTTTTACCCACTTTTTATGAAAGTTCCTACTTTTGTTCATTTTAAGCCTTCTAAATACTTTTCTAAAAGCAATAAGAAAAAAACTAACATTTTTTTGCACCCGATTTGGCGAAATGATTTCACGAGGAGGCTTCCGACACAGCAGAGGAAAAACTTGTGTGAAGGGTTCCTGCTAGCTCCTCAAAACATATTTTCTCTTAGTGGAAAAAGTGGGAGACTTGATAATTTTTTTTCGAGGTTAGCAAAACAAAGACAAAAGAGAGTTCTGCTAAGTATGTGCACGTTCTCCACTTTATAATATCGTACATTATCAGGTCGGAAAAAAAAGTTGTGGTACAAAGTAGAAAAAGTACATCCATATTCCATGAGGAAAAAGGAGTAGTATAAGTGTGCATGGGAGACAAGCTAAAATTATTTGGCAAGTTGAACGAAAACTCGTCTTCCTTCATTCGCACTCTTATTACTCTCATGGATATACAGTGTACATTCATCACAGCTCTCAGACCATATTACACGTAATACTCCACTCCTGGTTCGGTTGGGGTTAATGAGTCGTTAGAAAGTTTTAATTGGTAGTGCTCGCTTGAATGCGATCCCATCCATCCCCGGCTCCATTATTATCTCCTTTTACTACCATTAACAGCTCTGTTTGAGCTGCTGACAATGAGATGAGGAAGAAAGGAAAAGGACGACTGAGAAAAAGTTGTGTCTTGGTAGCAGAGTCGTTACAGAAGCACCTACTTATCAGATATATGTATATCTGCATAGCCGTACATAATATACATATTTTGCGCACACCCAGTCTTATACTGTGAACTCGTGTATGTGGAGGCACGCATAGTTAAACTTTATCCTATCTAATCCGGAAAATTTATACATGCAAAACGGAGTGCGAACAGTGGTGAATATCATTATTATTTTCATCCTCCTCTTTCTCCCGTCTTCATTCGTCAACCAAGTTATACCTTGTTCTGCTTTTCATGCATTTTTTTGTACTTGTATGTTTTGCCATGCTAGTACTACGCTAGTGGGTCAAGTCGTTAGCTGATTTTGCTAAATCTGTTTACTCCTTCTCGCGCTCCCTACTTTGAAATAGTCATTCTAAAAAGGATTAATAAAAGAGGACTAACTAAAACTACACCATTTTATATATCATACGCAATCTCATTATCACAACTATCAACCAGGATATTATTTTTTAGGGTGCAGAGTTGGACAGGAAATGAGGTCATAATCACATGGACAAATCGCAGTTGGAAGAAGTGAAGAAGGCTAAAAAGGGCACAGAAGAGGATAAAAAGTTTTTCTTAACATCTATCTACATCGTTGTTGGACTCGATCATAATAATTTTTCAAAATTCTGGGTCACAGGCTGCAAGACGAGACTAGCTACCCATTTGATGCGTGATTTATACCATAAGATGCGTACCATAATACACATTTCTTTTCTGGGTACAGCCTGCTCTTTACATGTGACATGCAACCAAGAAGGCTAAAAAGGGCACAGAAGAGGATAAAAAGTTTTTCTTAACATCTATCTACATCGTTGTTGGACTCGATCATAATAATTTTTCAAAATTCTGGGAAAAAGTTTCCTATATTTTGTACCAGTCATTGTCTTTCATCTAAACCTCCACTGAGAAAATTTAGGGAGAGTGTGCAGTCACGAGAACATCTCAAGTTTTTTAGAACTGTGTGGAGAATACATTACTGGAGAGAAAGTCGTGCCTTGCATTTCCTCCACTCATTCATGAGAAGTGTGACAGAATGAAGTTTTGACTGTCTCTCGTGCTGAAAGCAAGCGAAGAACTTTGCTCAAGCGATCCATGCACTATTTTGTGCGTAATAAGATTGGTTAGTTCAGGGCATATGGCTTACCAGAAGGATACGTAACATGCGGCGACGAGCCTGTGTAAATGCTTTTTGTCTGTGTCTTCGGACTAGCAAAATGTTCACTTTTTCTCCCTTTCACAATCCCTTTCATTTCTTCCATTTTCCGGAAGGAAGTTCCAAAAGAGAAAACACTTTTTTACTCTTTCTTGCACGCTTAAAAAATAAAATATTGAAGACAAGGAATAATGGAGGGGGAAAGTTGTGAAGAAAAGAAAGAAAGAAAATCACATAAACTTTTTCTCATCGATATATAAAGGATCTTACAAAAAAGGAATGGGAATTGTAGAACTGTTTAACATTCTAAAAACAATTAGTTAAAGTAAGCGAAGCCATGCGAATGTCAATAGTGCACATACCATTTCTTTTAGAATAAGGATTCACCTAACTCTATGTTCATGGGTCGACAAATGTGGATTCTTTTTGTTTTAATAGTTTCTAATGTAGTCAATACACGCAACTTGATCATCATGAATATTGAATTTACACAAGGTCACAGGCTGCAAGACGAGACTAGCTACCCATTTGATGCGTGATTTATACCATAAGATGCGTACCATAATACACATTTCTTTTCTGGGTACAGCCTGCTCTTTACATGTGACATGCAACCAGAAGGGATTTGGTAGAGGTGGTTTAAATGGATACCTCAGATAGTATTACTATTTTCAAGGAAAATTCATGGGAAATGAAATTTCACGAATTCTTGATACCATAATGCTGGATTATGGGGTGATATTTTAACACAATTTTGTTGCAAAAATTTTTGTAGAGGGAATACATGATTTGCATGAACATTTTTTGGAGAAGATAAATTATTCTAAGGAAAATCTCAAACAAAAAACTGCTTAAGCACATTGTCTGAGCGAGAGTCACGGTGTGTTTACTTTATTACTTCGGATACCTTTGGTAAAAGAGCCTCCTTTGTATCGAGAGAGACAATGTGTGTCTAATGTAGCCTCTCGATGAACCAGGAATTGTGTGCCAAGAGTGTAATGATGACTGACTTGAGGCGAGAGTGACTCATATTCGTTCATGACCTGACCCGTCACTTCTCGCTCCTCAGTTCTCCCTAATAATTCCAACTTCAGCAAGTGATGACGGCGATGAGGCAATATGGCACCTTTCCTCTCTTCCCTTGACTGACGTCTCGCCAGTGTTGATGATGGCGGCTGGTGCGTAATATAAAAAAAATACGCATGAATCATGTAACAACCCGCTCCGCATTATCTCTTCTTTTCACGAACTATCAACCAACAAAGAAGAGAAAATTGGCCTGTCTAACTACTTCTCCGTCGTGGTATTTCACATCACATTGTCTGCCATCATAGAGAAGAAAAAGTGAGTTTCACTTTTTGACTTTGTGGCCAACAATAGAAAAAAGGCATATTGGCGGGTTATAACCTGGAGTCGTCATGCTCCATATATAAATAATAGAGTGGCAGAGTTTTTTTTTTCATTTGGAACCGCAGAATGATGAATTGATGTGTGTACAAAAAAGGAGAAGGAAGAGTCCCAGAAAATATGGAATTGAGGAGAAAGGGAGCATTAAAATGCTTGATAGACGGGACAAGCCAAGAAAGCCGAACTTCTTTGCTGTCTTCCTCTTTATTATGTGTTCACCATCCTTACAAAAACTTCTAAATGAATACTCAGTTTTCTTTTTCCAAGGATTTGATGACGACGCTAACAACAGCAGTTGGGAACAACGTTGAGTAGATAGTTGGCTCCGGGTTTTGACGTTAGATCACACAGAAAAAAATTGCTAACTTGTGGTATTGGAAAATTCCCTTCTACCTTGTGAAGGGCGTATGGTACGGTGATTGCGGATAGAATAGATTAAAGAAGCTGTGGGAGTGATTGGCTGTCTTTGCCACCTTCAATCATCCTTAATAATAATCTGTCCATGGGAAAATGAAATGCCAATAATATTCTACACTCCACCAGAATAATATTTTTTGGCGTATGTTACGATGATGAGCCAACGGAGTACCCACAAATGGTAAATACATTATTAGATGCTCGTAGTCAGGAAGAGTGTTTATTCCAACATATTTGTGACAAGGTTTCAAGCTCCAGCTGGCAAGTACCTTTTCGTAGGTCTCATGTAGACAATCATTATTACAACATTGTCTTCCCACTTGATATTTTTTCTGCCTCTTTTTTTTATTAAAATTTGCATTGTTCCAGCGAAAAAAACGAACTCTGGAAGGAAGAAGGCAATAAGTTCTTATTGCGTTCTGGTTCACAGCGGAAGTAAGAATAGAAAATACAAGCTTTCCAATTCTTGTCGAAGGCGGCAATGGTGATAGGAAGGAATAATAAGAAAGCAGTAACAGGAACGGGTTGATACGCACGGCTAGAAAAAACCGTAATAACATTTTTACTCAGGGTTTTACTACCTTTCCCTTTTCCCACTTCCCAGCTATGGAAATACTTACCTGCATTCACAAACACATTGAAGGAAGGATTTTTATTTTGCGGATTTGGTAACAAAAACATTCTCTGAATAATGGATGCTTGCTATTCACGGAAAGCGAAAGTGAAGGTCGGAGTTTCTCCTTTTTTATTAGATGCCAATTTGGTGGTTACCTTATTAGATTTTTAGGCGGGAATGTGCGCTGTGTCCCACCTTCTAAAAATAAGTTAGTCATGTAATGCCAACCATCGCTGCCTCAAGGACGCAATACAACAATAAGATTAGGAGAATGAGGGCAAGGATTTTTTGCTAATAAAAAACGTGGTCACATTAGCAGGTAATGGGTAATCTGATGTTACCACCACGAGTGATAATGACATTTTGGCGGTACCACCTGTCACTCACTTATCGACACTTCGGTTGTCATTACGTATCTGCTTTGCTTGCGTGGGAAAATATAAATTATTGCGAAAGCCTTTTATCATGTAGATTTTTAGTTAATACGAAAGAAAAATAAACACGCAAAATACCTCCAACATTGGTACACTAAATTACAAAATTGGTGGAGTAATGCAGGTTGACAAACATAATTCGTGTACCTTTGTATGGAAACACAATGAAATGAAGTATTTCACACGGAGAACCTATTTTACTTTTATTGTTGAGTCGCTTTTCCCCGCTCACATTTTCCCTTCAACAAGACATTTTCATTGGAGTAGCTTTCACCTTGTGCATATTTTCTAGATATTTTTAGCGTGACCACATGGAGCATTCGAAATATTGCTTCCTGGCTCCCTGCGGCGTCGGTGCCAATTGTTATGGTCATGTTCAATGTTTCTTTCTTCTTCCATTCTTCAACTGCCAGAACACTTTTTTCGCTTTCATGCCAGTGTGTCATCATTCCAGATCTCTGCTGTTTTGTTACTCCTCTCCTGCTGATGATGATGATGGCTGGTTGGAGGTGTTGACAACAGAAACATGAGGGAAAAAATGGGAAGGAAAGATGACGATGATGTCACATCTGAAACACTTAAACTAAACTCGCTCCCACTTTTTAGTTAGTTTTTCTTTCTTTTGGATTCAATTGGGTAAGATTTTTGTGTAGCGTGCTTTCTGTTGTTGCTTCGCCATTTCCCACAAAACATCTATGTACACAGTGCTGGAGGTAAATTGTTTTTTTTCACTGCTCGAATTTGCGCACGTAGAATAGTAGTTGTCGTCTTTTTTTCTCTGTCGGAATTTTCAGTTTGTATGCAAATGACGAGGTCTGCACACACTCGCAACTATGCACATGCTTTTAAAAGAAACCTGCTGGAATTACGTTGTTGTCTGACGATAGATTCAAATTCAATCCTCGTATAGCCACAAGCACAACAGAAAACAAGAGGAATCGTAATAGCAAAAATATCAGAAATAGGATAACACACTTTTTTCTATATTTCATTCCTGCTCACTCTCCCGTTAAATACGCTGTCGAGTAGTGTCGAGTCGGAATTGTCATAGTCATCACATTACACCCGTCTAAAAATCTAGTAGACCAACAAACCTAAATAACTTTACATATCCGTGGAATTTTTATGGCTTCAAAAAAGTCTGCCGTGCAGATCATGTTGCAACTTTTTTATGCTAGTTCTTTGGGGGAAAACAAGGCTTTCCGTTTCACTTGGCAAGTACTCATTTTCAATCAAGATTTTCAGATTATTAGCAACATAGTTGGAGGAAGAGCATGATGGAATGCAAATTATTTGCATACCATAACCAGACTTAAGCGCATTGATTTTTGTCTCCATTTCTGGAATTTTCGCGACAGTTCATGGAGGTGGGACGTACACAATGTTAAGTATTGATCGGAAGAATGGTGGCATTTTCTGGCAAAGTATGTTTCAAATTAACTCGTCATCCTACTTGAGAGAACGCATGTTCCAATGTGCGTAGATGTGCCTAAGTAATGTACGTTCCTTGGAATATTAAAATGTGCACATGCCTCAAAATGGGACGTACTACCAATGACAAAAATGAGAAAAAAAGTTTCACCTACATTGCTCCACTTTTTTTTGCTGGAGATGGAGGGAATAAAAAAATCAAATACTGTTTCATATACTTTTTTGCCCCAAAAAACCAAAATAAAGAAAGGAAGCGAAGAATCCCGTTTATTTTTCAAGGAGAGACACAATCAGCCAGACACGGCATATTTTTTCATCTTTTTACGGCAAGCTGGATATTTATTACATGGCGTGGCATAAGAAAGTAAAATATAGGACAAACTAAACTTTTATTCTCCTTTCTTATAAAATTTTTTTTCATAGGAATACTAACCAACATAAGAATGATCAAGATACATCTAAAAAGTGTACAGATGTGTCATATGTTTCTTTCACGTGTCATGGAACTGTGAGTAGGCATGTGTGTATCCCCGCATCGTAATAAGCTGTTGTGTTCAGGAAAGGATGGGAGTTTTTTTAGAGGAAGGAAGAGCGAAAGACACCACGGTGAACGCATCAGTGACTCGATATTTTGAAATACAATTCTCCCCGTCAGTCACACACCCGCACCATTTCTGGCTGACTCAGCCCAAAAAAAAGGAAAAAATATAGCCACAATTTATACATCCAATAAAACAAAAAATGAGGGCGAAATGATGAATTGTCGGAGTTGCTTCTCCTTCTTTTTAAAAGTTCATTGTTCTTCCTACAACCTCAGTATTTTTTGTGGAGGAACATCACAGCTTTTCCGAACAAAATAGTATTCGTTCTAAAATATTATTCTTGGCTGAAGTACTTGAGTTAAGATTTCCTCTTTAAACGACCGAATTAAGCTTTTAGATTGTGTTATTTTAACTGGTCCAATCGAATTACTGTCACTTGATAAGTGAAACAGATTGGAAACAAGTTACTCTGTAGGAAAACTGATTATTCAAGCTTTATCAAATATCTTGTAAAATGATTTGCTAAGGAAGATCATTAACAACATTAAACTACTTGAAACAAAAAAGTCGAACCGATAAGTGCAGCTATTTGCTTTCCACTCGACTGCCAGATGCAGGAAATGGAAACTCCGATACCCTACATACTTCACTCATCTCTGATCATTTCCATCGCCATTTTGAAAACATATAGATCGAGGGGGAAAACGTGAAGAGTTGAATTAATTAAATTTCTGTTTACTTCCTCTTTTGTTTCTTGAAATTACTTTGCTTTGATAATAGGGAACAGACGCACAGGGAAGAGTGATGACGATGATGAGAAAATGAATTCGATTTGAGTTAAGTTTGATATGCTTTTTCTAGTGAAAGTCTCGAGATTTTTATTTTATTTGAAAAAGAACCTTTTAAAAAAGGCATATGTTTATACAAGTCGAGAACAAAGTTAGTTTTAGAAGGTTTGATTGCTCTCCTGGAGCAATACACACACACACGAAGAGGAAAATATGTACGCACACAGCTAGGCAGCCACGATACTCCCTTTGGAGGGAAGGCAAGACACCTTCCCTCTTTCAATTTTAGAGTATTCACGCAAGCCAGCAAGCATAATAATACCATTCTCTCGGTTTCCCGTGGTCCCTATATAACTCTTTTTTGCTCCCAACGTCCTTATTAATGACAGGTAGTGGAACACACAATACAGTATATGAGAAACTACTACACTAGTACAAAGTTCTCTCCTGCCTCGATACTCTTCTCTATGAAGATGGTGATGACGACGGGTAAGAGTTGAATACGTATAGTTGTGTGGTAGTCAAGTCAAATAACTTTTGCAGTTGTTAGCAAAAGTGGATTGGATTGCCTTGGTTTGATGTACTTTTTTCTCATTCAGTCTTTTTCTTCGTTAACATTTTCGGTGATGTGCAGTTTTGTAGTCTCCTTTTTTGGTCGGAGCAGAGAGAATAAAGTGGAAGCTCCAAGTAAAGAATAATTTTCATCGGCGAGTTGCATGCAAAATGGAGGTGTTTTATGTAAGAATTTTTCTCTTTCTCACTGGGTATGTGTGTCCAGGATGGAGACTTGGCTTGGAATAAAGGGTTATAATATTGAACTTTTTTCCGGGATGATGATGATGATGATGTGTGTGTTGGAATTCGTGCATGACTAACTCTTCTAGATATGCCGTGCGGTGGTTAGTGCACCATGTGTATGTTTATCTGAGGGGAAGGAATTTCCCATGCATGTGTGTGTACTCAAAGAATTTAAATAAGTTTTCCATTCCGCTCCGATACAAGCTTACTTATTTTACCTAAATTATTAGGATTTATACTCTAATACAAGGTATCATTACGCGCGGAGAGATTTTTTCTTTTATACGCCTACTTTTTCCCTAGATTTTTTTTTAGATTTTTTCCTCGGGTTGGAAGAAATATTGCATCAAGGTCTTTCTTTGTTTCCAGTGCATTCTGTTGAAGATTGGGTGTGTACCACTCGCATACGAGAATTTTTTTTATTCCATTCACAATATCGGAAAATTCGATTTATCCATTTCTCTCAGAGAAACGAAATGTGAGTAGACGTATAGCTGCTCGTTTCGCATATATGGATACAATAGGTAGTCGTGACTGTTAAAGTAAACACAGTGAAAGTAAATCCAGTTTGCATATTGGCTTGATCATTTCACCCAACATTTTCTCACACGCAGGAGCAACTTTTGTAGACCAATCATACTCAGAGAAATGTGCAGCGTACCTGCTTGCCTTATTTGAGCTATTTTTATCCATATTATCTGAGAAAGATTATTTAGGATCGTCTTATCCCAGAGAGACATGTGGTTATTCATGCAGAGCGGATGGATTTTTAATACAAAATGTGGTGTGAAGTTGATGTAAATGGAAAACAGGTTGGGGTGGGGAGTATAGAGGAGTTTTAAATTTGCCATTTTTGTTCAAGCGGTAGCTTAGAGGTAGCTTGAGATTCTCACTAAGGATTTAGCATCTTTGGAGGAATTTAAGGCATCCCCAGAAAATTAAAAATAACGCCGCATGAACTCTTGGAGACGATGGAAATTGGTTTGTAAAATTTTATGAAGTATAAATCTCAATTCACCCATGAATCATTATTATGTTATCCACAACATCAAACAGTCTCGTGTGCAGTGTGCATAATGTACATACATTAAAAAGGGAAAATGATTGTTACAGACGTCCAGTCACAGTCTGAAGGACAATTTTCAAGGATGATAATGTAGACTATCTATTTTTAGACGGGAAGAAGTGTACAAGGTAGTCTATTTTTTAATGTTTATCTAGGATAGAATTCGTCCTTCTTGGCGATGAAGTAGTGGTAGAAAAGAGGAATATTCTATTCTTGACCATTTTCTAGGAAGATGTAGATGTGTATATCATTATTCTTGTGCTGTCTGCTAGAAACTACCACGATTCTATCACGTCCTTTGTGACAGATTTTTTTCTCATGGAGCATCTGATTCTGACAAGACAACAATTTACTTAAAAAAATCAAGCCCAGTCGGCGAATCTGGAAGCACATAGGAGTTTAAGTTGAACCCATTCTGAAAGGTTGCGTAGGTAGGTATAATTCACAAATGTTTAATGCATGAAGAGTTCCAAAGTAGGATGCGATTGATGCGTGTGTAATGAGCTTCTTCAAAGAAATTGATTATTTCCGCGCAGATTTTTCTTCACAAATGAAACATGTAACCATGTTCTTTTAGAAATCGAGATCTTTCTTGTTTGGGCATCGCCGAAAGCACCCTGTTCCACTTAACTGTTGCTGAAATACAAATGCGACAAGCTCTTCTGATCACTTTGCAACCCACCCATTTTTTGTCGGCAAAATGTCTGTGTGAAAATGTTACATGCAATTTCTCCATCTCGTCCAAATATTTTGAAGGACTTGTTACTTCCTTTGAAAAGCTACATTCTCGGATAAGATGTGTGGTGCCAAGGTTTTGTAGCAACGAAAGACTACAGTGCTGTAGATCCTTCCTTCCTAAAATGATCATTACTTCACACTTCCCTCCAATTTAATTTTATTCCTTTTCCATCTTTCAACAAGTAAAAGACTCACTTGCCAGAACTGAAAAGAGGAAATGGGCGTGTCTGCCTAAATTAGAATCACATATCTCCGCCCCACATAGGTATTCCCATTGTTCTCTCAAATTGCTTTTAAAAGAGTAGCTGAAATGATATTTCTGTCCAAAACCACGAAACCTGAGTTGACTTGTCATCTAAAATGTAAAACTGCTCTAGTTACTGAAAAATAAAATAATTTGAGCGAATCGTGATTCATTCGAACTAAAGAAGTTGTTACATTGGTTGGATTGATATTTCATTGTCTCCTCAATGTACCCTTCAAAAAGCCCGAATTACTCGTCTCGAATTCCATGTGGTACCAGGAGAGGTAAGAAAGTAAGTATAATACACTAAAAATGGTGAAATGAATGAGGCAAGCATAAAGAAGGAGAAAGGGAATAATAAAGACGGAAAATAATCCCCTATTTTCTGGTTGATGGGAATTTGGTTGGTGCTTTTTCCTCTCCGCTCCTTGACAGTCTGCTCTACTGCGAGCGTGTACTGCACCAGTCGTGTGTGTCATTGGATGAAGGAAATGATTGTCGCATTCACAACGACGATGGTGACGATGCTGATCGCGATAAGGCTGCATATAATATGGATGTACAATGTATATGTTATATGTACATTTTCGTCCCGTTTTTTCCCCTGATTGTCTATCTTGAAATGGCAGAACAGGGACGTTTGCCAGCTGTTGCAGACAGTCTCCATAGAATGTGCCTTTGGACTGCACCATTATGAGAAACTTAATATTTGCTGGTTATATTCACACATGGAAAAGGTATACTTTGTGTGCGTTATGTCTACTGCTGCTGCAGCTTTGGTAATTGGAACACAGGAATAAGAAAAAGAGCCTCTTTTTCTCCTCTCCAAAAGACCTACTTTTTCACGCTTTTTTTGCTGATAATGAGATCCTATCCGTGATAGTGTAAAGAGACTTCCAAGTTCTCACTTTAAATCGAGGGAAGTGGGGAATGCGTCCAATCTGTTAAAATCACTCCGAAGGTGATCTATAGCGACGAGGGAGATTTAGCTGCAGCCACGTAAACTTTTTTGCGCTAAACTCACGCAAGTTAGGAAACCTTAATAAATAAGACTTTCTTCCTGGCTTAGCAATGCTTTCTCCTTAACCATGTAGATTCCTTGGAGGTAACATACGTTGGGTGCATTCCATATTGAAAACTTAATTTTTCGCGATTTTCGTTGGGATGTTTCCGTTGAATTTACAAGTTGGTTATGGTGACATACTTTCTGTCGCGAACTCATTAAGGCTCCTCTGATGCGGTTTTGTAAAATTTTAAAAAGCTTTGTGCTTTAAGATTCTACCTATTTAGAAAATACAAATATTGTATTTTTAGAATCTATTAATATTTCACTTAAAGGTAAATCTTGATTTTCTTCTCTTTTTGACAGATGCGCCAATGTTGTCACTTCGCTGAATTCCAAAATTCTTTTTATAACTTCAAGTCTTTTTTTGTCGGCAACCGTCACTCAATGTCATCGCCTTTACCGGTCTGGCCCAGCCGCCCACACTAAATTACCTAATCGCCCATGAGATCTTAATCCCACTGCGAATCAAAGCCTCCCACAATCATTTCTATTTTGGATGCATCTGCGAGACAAAATGACTCTTTGATAATGCAAAGAAATGTCATTTGCACAAACAAAAGCAACATGCTCCAGTGCACAGAAAAGTCATTTTCTGTTACAACTTCCGGGTTAACACGAATCTCCTTCTTGATGCTTTTTATTCTATTTTTATATTACTAACGTAATATGCTACCTATCTCCCAACAATCCTGCTACAGCAGTTTTTTTATTTTTTCCTGATACTATATGCGCATATTTTCCCCAGATGCTTTTTTATTGCGCTTGTCTTACTACCAGCTCAATAATGATAAATATGCAGGATGATGCTTGATACGCTGCGCTCTTTTTTATTTGATCCATTCAATGCGTTTTACTAGATCAAATCCTCTTATTTCCATTGGCGCATACGTGATGAGCTCAGTTAGCTCAGGATCAGAGAGAAGCAGGCTCCAGCGAAAAGAACCAACTACAAAAGTTTTTTTTCTTGCACACACACACATAAGAAGTGTAATATATGAGGATAATACGTGCATTGAAGAGAGCTACACAAATCTTGCTAATCTAGAAAAGAGTTAGACGGTAAAGAGTAATGGAAAATGCATGCCAAATCCTGTCAACTGTGTTCAACCCAGGAAAAAAAGACATGTTGTAAGACATGAAAGTTGAAGGGAAGGGTACTCTGGAGAAAACATTTTCTCTTATTAGCCGTGTGTGTGCATGTAAATCGTGAATAGGTATAGTTTGGAACATTAAAAAATCGTTGATTCCAGTGCAGCATGCTTCCTTCATTTCCTCTCGTCGATTCTGATGAAAAAATAAGAATGGTATTGAGGCATGCAAAGGAATAGTTTTGGATGGTGGCGGTGGAGCACTAAAAAGGACGGATAAAGAAATCAGTCTTAACCATCATCATACGAACATCAACTCTTGGAAGAAATCTACCTAATATGCCTTATATCATTTATCTCTTCCTGTCTATTTCCTTTTTTTTCTGGTGGTCCTATTGAACGTTCCGAAAAAGTAATATCTTAAATCGACCAAGTGCAGCACAGCGCTCACACGTACATACTCCAAAATTGTAGAATTGGGATGTGCATTTTTGCCTCTTCGGTGGAGTGCTTGGAGAGAGCACACGGAATGCATATTGTAGCATTCTTTATTCTTCTTTTTCACATCCTCCACTTTTTTTCCTAAGACTAATCTGCTTAAAAGAAGAATTTTTTTCTTGTTCACTTTCATTCTCTGAGTAGAAAGGACGTGCGCTGCACAAAAGGCATCTAGAGAAATAGTGCTGGATCGCGTGAACATAAATATATCGAGAAAGAGGTAACTGTACCCATTGATAACCTAACTGGCTTTTTCTCAACGAGACTTCGACTTATCCACGTAAATACCAAATGGTACTAATAAAAACCAGAAGAGTCTGAAGAGAAAGGAGCACACACAACAATGCAAAGTTTTTATGAGGATATATGTATTATGTATATATGTGCATTAAGTGTACACAGTACAATGTGGACCAGTGATTGTAAAAGTAAATAGAAGGGGGAAAAAGTTGCAATTTCTTTTAAAGAGAAAGTTGTTACTGAGACGGTGAGAGGAGAATACAAATACATGAAATGTAACTTATGTAGTAAACCTGATGAATACGATAGAAGCAGAGCAGTTTTTCACATGTCCTTTGCACTTTACCTCATTCTCCCTGCTGATATGTGTCTACCTTTATTACCTTTCCTTTTCCCTTTCTTCCCTGCTGCCCGTCAAAATAATTTTCGGATGCTTTTTGAGCGCATACTCTACTAGTAAAGTTCTCCACAGTACCGAACGCATTTTTCCTATATCTTCATGCAGAACTCCAGAAATGCAGTTAAGAACATGGTGCACTTTTTTACAAGGTATATATGGTTGCTTGTTGTTGTTGATGTTATTATAATGAAACACCATTTTTTCTGTAGGACTTGCTATATCGAAGAAATAATATTGACACTCACTCATGACCTGCCGCTCACAAGAGTTACGTGTGTCCCTTTTCCTTGGCTGGTATTTTTAGACAATTTCGTGTATCCTTGTGTACCGGGTTTCAAGGAGAAAACCCCTAACATTGTCCGTGCACAACGGAAGGTAGGAATCCTGTAAATAGACGCATCTGCTCGGAACGTGAAGTATTAAACAGCATTAGCCGTACAAACACTATCTGGTTTTTTTTTCTTAAAACAAGTTTTTTTCCCTGGTTGTGTCGTTGACTGACACAACATCTCTCTTTTTACCGGTGTAATCCGTGTCGTTGTCCTTACAAGGAAAAATTGTAGCTGTGTTTGAAGAGAAAATTTTTGGTGCACTTTTCCGGCTTGTCCTTTTCTAGGTATCGTGCAATAATGCCGGGGATAAAATGGGACAACAAGGAAAGACAAGAGTTTGACAAAAAACTGATATTGTTATTGGTTCGGTGGCTCAAAGTTTTTTTTCGGTCGCTTCGCAATGTGAGGACCAACCTAGGTATATTAGTATCAAAAGGAGCGATGTTGTTTTTTTAAAAGAAAGGAAAACTATTTATGGTAGACTACCTGCCATACTGTTGTCCCTATTTTTTATTGCGCTTGACAATAATAATGTATACGTATTATTGTAACGACAACTATAAGCTTCCCCCTTTATGTGGTGGCATACCCCGGCTGGAGGGACTCAGCAAAGACGTATTTTATCGGAGATGTGGTGATGTTTGACAGAAATCCTAAAATAAAGCGTAAACACGTGCCAAAAACTTTATTGAGCTTGAAAAGGGGTATAAGCAACACAAACATCGGGACAGGAGTAGTATATAAAACGAAATAAAAATACTTTTGTGAAAAAAAGTGGAAAAGGGCACCTAAGCCATTTTTCGAGCAAAACACACTTATTCACATTTTTGTTGTACGTTGTATGCTATATGCACACGAATATCCATTGTGTACCGTAATAAGTATTCATTCTTTTTCGAGTACAAGATCTAACCAGGATAGACACAAGAGTACATCATGGGGCAATGTAAATTGTGTGTGCACATACCTACTACCTTTACATTTTTTGCCTATAGTTGTAATCATCAAACAAAGCTAGAATAAACTGGAAGGAAGCTGTGAGAGTTGAACCTGCTTGTGTGTTTAGTGAAGTAACAATGAAACCACGACCGGGAGCAAAAAGATTTATGTTTTTGAATTGAGCCAAGTCCCATCGGAATTTTATGCGTAGTTTGAGAAAGAGAGAGAGAACCAAAAAACGAGATGCATGGCGGTAAGTAGGCATGGCACAGAAGATTTCTTGTTTAGAGACAGCGATGAGAGAAAGAGAAGGATTTTGCTCTTGCTGGGTATGTGTATTCCACTGCTCTGTTACTACTGCGGTGTGGTGGTATGGGAGTAGGAAAAAAGGGAAACGTGTGTAATTCCCAATAATATGTAAAAGGTTAGAAAGACTAGAGAAAGAGATTTTACATCTCAATAATGCATGCACATCCATCTACCACGTTTTACCTCTTTTTATTATATACACATCCTTTGTTAGCGTTTTATAATAAATCTCCAGACTGCCATAGGATGTGGCCTCTGTGCTGTGTGTGTGAGTGTGTGTGTACGGATCCTGCCAACAGCTACAATTTTTAAAAAAAAAACTAATACAAAGTAAATTTAACAATGAAAAGAGGAGAGCAATATTTTCATGACGGGTGGAGGTGATTGTTCCATCCTTTCTTGTTACATTATTATGTTAGAAAGATAAACATGTAATAGAGACAAACTAGGGAGACCTTCATGCGGATCGATGTGTAGCTTCAACAAATAATAAAATATTCATGATTTTATTTTCTCAACAAAAAGTAGAAACAAACATATGTTTTTTTGTGGAAATTTATATTGATATTGTATTGCACGCATTTTTAGATATCTTGTGAAGATATCACCTAAAGAAGGGTTTAACCCGATATCTCACTCAAACAAACGTTTTGGTCGTAAAAATAATAATAAAGAACAATATCATATGAGTACTGAATGATGTATTAGTTTCTGTGGGATGAAACACAACTTTTTTTAAGTCACGAATTTATGTACAACTGTTCCCGGCTTACTTTTCCTTTGAAATGGTATATGTAGCTTTATGTATTTGTATGACAGGAGGAAGCTTTCCCCTGAATGAAGAGGCAAATCAAAAGTACATCCAGACACATTTTTGTTGAGAGGATGAAAATTGTGAAAAAATATTTACGTGAGGTTGGGAGAATTTGACGAGAAAAAGTCAAGCCAAATGTGAATATACGAACGATTTATGTGTCTGAGGATTCGATATTGATGATGTGTACTAATAAAAAAGGGAGAAAGCAATCGAAGTAGATCGATTGTTGCATTCACCATAACAAAGCCAGACCAACACAAAAACACTCCCACCATTTTATCATGAAGATGTGGACGGAGTGGTACATTGTGTGGTTTGGACTAAGGCCGTATTTTGGAGGTTTTTGCTATTATTGTGCTTTCGATACGATTATTTTTTGGTAGAATGCTAAAAATATGGAGCACCATAGAAAAAATACCCACCAATTTTTCTGACCTCACAAAATACAACTGCATTACATAACAAGAGCAAGGATGCAGACAGGTATTTTGAATGCTTCAATGGTCGACAGAAGGAAAATAATTTCGTTGGTGAAAAAGAGAAATGAAGAGTGGTAGGAAGCAGCGTGTGTTGCAATAATATTGTTATTATCCGTAGTAACAAAGATCAATAATCTGGATGACTTTTTTTGTTTCACAATGGATATTGAACTTGAGCAATAGGAATAGATACTGCAGGATATTTTTGTGCGATGTGAAGGTCCCCTTATTCCACAGACTTGTAAGGACTTCGCACACAGTCGATGCAGAATTTTCATTTATTCTCATGTCTGCATTTTTTGTTTTAGGGAAAATCATGCTTTCTTCCGGNATTGATCACATCGCTTCTCGCACACAGTCGATGCAGAATTTTCATTTATTCTCATGTCTGCATTTTTTGTTTTGGGGAAAATCATGCTTTCTTCCGGTGCACCACTTTCCTCATTCGAAAATTACCAGCTGTGTGCAACCACATTACACTCAGATGTCTCTAAGGAGTATACCTCCATTGAGGAAGCAGTAGGCAAGGCTCCTGCTATGGGTACAATTGACATTCAAGAGACGAATTGGCAGGAAGTAATGTTCAGGTGAACACAGAAATATCAACTCGGGCATTGATCACATCGCTTCCCGACACCACAGCGGGGTGAAGTCAACTTGTTTGTCGGCTGAAATAAATTAGTAAAAGCACGTCAAGCTGCGTATTTGTGTTGGGCACCAACAACAATAATAATATTGAGTACCATGAGCAGCCAAAGCTGCTGGCACCCTCGAATGTGGAATTAAAATGAATTTGAGCAGTACAGAATTGGCTTTGTACACTGCTTTCTATGTGACTGCACTCTCTTTAATTTTGATCTATCTCCCTCAGTGAACTAATCATTCAGGGATATAATTTAAGAGCTATTATATGTTGGAGTCGTACATTTAAAAAACCTATCATGCGGCATGGTTTCTTTGAAATTCCAAAAAAAACCTGATATTTTAACCTAAAAAAAACCATGTAATTTCCTAGTTTAACCTTGTCCATGAACTGATTTTTTTTTCTGAAAAAATATACGGAGCAAAGTTTAATACTGTTTGTTTGTACTGACACCCTTCCTTTACGGCAAATGCTCGAAATGCGTGAGAGGGTGTGTGCTTAAGCTTTTAAACGACTTGGATGGATTATGCTTCCTATTGTTCTTGTGGTTCAGTGTTTAGAAAGAAAGCGTTTTTTTAAATTGTGAATGTTCTTCCGTCTGGAGACTGAACGAACTTGAGAGAATTAGACGAATAATCAAAGTGTGGCCACTCACTTCAGTTGTTGATACATTATACTTCCTTAATAATAGGATATTGTTGCAGGGTGAAAAAACTGATTTTGTACTGCCCTCGTGTTATTCAAGTGTGAAAAAACTGTATTGCGTGTCAGCCTTAATGACTATTAATTGCTGGCTTTTTAATGTGCCCGTTTTTATACATTTGGTACATAGTACTTAACCCCACGACCATTTTTAATTTATGCATGCTCTCCATTTTATTATCACGCTTCTCTCGTTCTCAAATGTTTCTGGGATATCATATTTCATGTAGTAATCATGCAAACAAATAAAAAATGATTCCTTACAAAGAACACCAACAACTTTCCATGTTAACATGTACATGTGAAAAAGACCAGATAGAAATGATGAAAGTGAATTTTTGTTGACATATACATTGGCGTATGTATGTAGTTTTTAATTTCTCGTTGTTTTTGTTCTTTGCTCCCGGAACAGGTTATGTTTTAGTCATTCGAAGTCTCTTTGTTTAATAGTTGTGGTCGCAGTGTGTGAACGCAGAGTTGACAAGCCAGTGAACTCAGGAGAGCAATGGGCGGTTCAATTTTCGCAAAAGAAAAAAACTCGAGTACAAATTACGACTGAATAAACTGGGTGGCTGTAATGTTAACTGATTTTGCTAACACTGACGAAACCATGGACAAAAAATGAATACATCAAATAGCAATGTGATAAGCTTAGTCAGTTGGTCAGTTGGTTTCCCTGTTTCTGGTATGAAGACATTTATCTGAAATTACTCCTTGCCAACCGAAATTTTTCAGACCCCCACCGCCACCACTGGGGCAACTTTTAATTGCATATCCAAATGCCAACCAAATGCGGGACTTGTCAGCTTACTACAATTTAGTTCTGGAATTTTTGTGATAGCTGTTATATTGAAAAAAATCAAAGAACAATGCACGTTCCAAGGCGACCGAATGGCACAAAAATCACATCTCATCTCTACGACCAAGTGTTCAAAAGTTAGCGAAGACAAAGTTGAGAATTTGTAACCATCTACTTCTACATAATAATAAATTGGGCAGTACTAACTCAAAGAAAATAGCATAACATGTATAAATAATTTTAACGAGCCGTGCCCTCAGAATGAATGATCGGTCCTTGTTAGCACTTCCCGATGGCGGTTCAGAGATTCATTAATTTTTTTCTTCTTGTCGCCAACATAGTATCAAAATGATCTTTGAAGTTAGTGCACCATACATAATTTTGTCACTAATTGGATCCCGTATTGGCTATTGACAGCACACTTTTAATATTTGCTGCCAGTCTCTTGTGCACAGTCCCTTTACACCATGTAATTAAAATTGCC
>JAHZNF010004227.1:0-13089 GCA_027744215.1 Troglopedetes dispersus | reverse complement strand
GAAAGATAATTTCGATATTTTTCCTCATAAATAATTCTAATTTTTTAAATTCATTGCCACTGTCATATAGTCAGACACAGCCATGCCCCATGCCTGAACTAATATCATTCCAGCGCAGACACTGGCGACCGGCTGTAGCGTTAATCAAATCTGGAATCTTTCGAAGGTACTACATGTAAGTGTAAAGTGATGGGATTACACGGCAATGTAGCAAAATATTATATAAAGTAATTTATTTAAGATACTAAATTTTAATTATTCAGTAAATAATTAAATCCTTCAAACTTCAAATTCAAAATTAATTTATCCGTGGCTTATAATTTTCATTAGTGTCGATATTTTATCCATCCTAACATATCTTTAATTAATTTCATGCGATTCAAATTACATGATATTTGGGCTAAATCCTTTTTAGCCGCTACAGTTTGTGAAAACTAAGGGAACAATGGATACGGTTGTTATGTTTTTCAGGAGCCCATAATATTGATTAAAATTGGAAAGTAGAACTTAATTTGTTGTTATCTATATCAATTTGATCCATATCATCATAATATTGTTTTTAGCAGAACGGAGTGGTGTACGTGTATTTCATATTTCATGCATACACGGGCAGTTGTACTTTCCGTTTACCATTACAATCACTCCTACAATCACTTGTGGGATGTGCTAACCAGATCACCACTGGTAATTCAACACTGAATTATTATAGAGTTTCCCTTCCTTGAAATTGATGCTTATTTATGGACTGCCAAAGCTTTTGTTATTTTCTCCCAATTTTGGGCAAAAACTGACTCACAAAACGGGTAGGGTGATTGGTGGTATTGTTTTTGAAAACATAATGTAATAAAAAACCCAGCGAAATGCAATAATTGCAGAGGTCAAAGGGCACGTGAGAATTTGTCGATATACTTGAAACGAACCGAACGACTTTGATGAGTGCACCTTCTCAAAATCCCCTGTGCAATGTTCGTGAGGAAAGGCATAATTTCTCGTTGATGCTTGCACAAGGTGACCTTCATGATACGCACGAGTTTGTCAACGAAAACAATACCCAAGGTATTTACGAACTACTATCACGCACTAGACCAAACTAGAACTAGTTTGTGGGCATTGCATTATGAAATTACACGTGGCCCTCAGAAGTGATTGGAATATTGAATTGTGCCACTTTCCGCTTTGGTTTCACCAATCTACGTCGTATAATTGTGAAAAGAATCGGAGCAGAGCGGAAATCAATCTGTATCTCGTATCACTCTACGAAAGTTTTTGCGAGGTTAATTTGGAAAATCTTGTTATTACAAAATATGGAAAGATTGAATTACTTAAGCTACGTAGGGTGGCAATCAGTAATTAGAAGAGACAACAGAGCATTCTGATTTTTGTATATTTTTAATCAGCTGCCCCTCAACACGTCCTTCAAATATTTAATCCCATGTGACGGATTTTTCCACTAGAACCGTGATGATGCTCACCAAAATTATATTTATGATAACTTATTCTTTACCTTTTGTTTGAAGCAAAATTCCTAATAAAATTATAATTTGCATGCACTATTGTTCGTTTTCATTATGACCTAAAGTTGCGCGAGGAAACACGGTCGCTTTCCAGTATGTTTTTTGTGTTTTTCTGGATGTATTTTGAGTTGTTTGTATGTTTGCGCTGGGATTTTAAAAAATTGTAAAACATATAGGAAGGAATATATAGCATTTTCGTGCATCTTTTTCGAAACTGCACTGTTCGGAAAGATAAAACAGGAAATAGATATCGTTTCCAAGCAAGCATAAATAAGTGATCATATCTTCAACCGGCTGCACCTCCAGCTGGTCGGAAGATAGTTCAGCTATTATTTATATTTTTTCATTGTTGCTGTGTATTTTGTTCCCAGGCGGACGACCGTATTTCTCAGAGCGGAGCAGCTCAATCTTTCAGCTCAGCTTCCGTTGAAGACATAGTTCCCTGCTATTCGTTTGCTTGATTCATAGTTTATTTCCCCAAATATAGGAAAGCAAGTTGGATATTTATTGTTCCCGGAGAAAAAAAAGAAAAATGTCAACTAAAGTACACAATGGAGACCATGGGATATAAGTAAAGACATTTTGTGATAACCCCGTTGCCGTTACGTGAAAACTCAGCTAACTCAGCTGAATTTCTGAGAGTCATCATCACCACTTGCCCAATTGTCATAGTAAGAAACTGCTATAAAAATAAGTCATTTCTTTGTCCGAAGCCATAATATGATTATCTTTTCTGATATTATACGCTTATACCCAGAGTGTCAAAACTACAACATATTCGTATGTAACGCATCTTCACATGTTTTAGCATGGCTCAATCTTAGCAATCGTATAGTTCTCTTAATTTATTGATTTGTCTAAATAGAGTTTAAGAAAGAAATACGCTGGTTTTTTAGATAAATCTGTTCACAGAAGAAGACAATTAATTCCTGTCGCACTACTTCAACTTCAAACTGTTCATGATGTAATGCTGTTTGAGCACATTCTTTCTGCATTTTTCATTTTTACACGACAGCAGGAAAAGTCGGCGGCGTTAACTTATCATGAACTGCATGCTCTTCTTAAAGGTACCATTATCGTCGTCATCAATGAAACTCGAAGGAGGCAACAAAAACATGTGTCTTCAAGTGTCTGCTTCTTTGTCTAAGTCTAACCAGAGAAAAAGGATAAATGTATAAAAAGCACGGGAATGGAAACTTTTTCTCTATCAGGAGATCGCTTCCATGTTGTCGCTTTTTCATTTCCAAACGAATGCATTAAAATAGGCATTTTGCCCAAGCAAAAGGAAGATGCCGAAGTGGAATTCCCATGAAATAAACTTGCTTGTACTAGCATTGGTTTTTATGTGCGGCCCATTTAGCCATGCATTTTGCTGACTGGATGGGATTTTGATGTCTCTTTTCTTTCTTCAAGACATTTTGTAGTCGATTATTAATACTCTTAATGCGCACTTTTCCAAATCTCATGATAATGATCATCATCATCGTAGCAGAGAACAACTGTCCTCTCAAGTTGAGTGACTGGAAGTGAAAATGAGTTGAAATCTTAACTTTCCTTTTTTCTGATTCTCCATTCCTATCACCGAAGCTACTTCATGGTAGTACGAATTGTGTGTCTCTGATTGTCTGTCATTGAATACAGCATCTGGGAAGTGAAACGAAATTTTAAAATTTAATGACTAATTATTTAACTGTGACACCTGGTTAGTTAGGCATGTGCTTTTTTGCAAAGATTGCAGCACAGTCAAAAACGAAATCTTGAAAATGGAGACGACATATTATTATCATAAAAAGCATTTGAACTATTAGCAACTTAATTAATGTTTATCAAAGAAGCTGAATTATCTTCGACACTATCATATATCGTGTTTATTCACGTTGATTTCTCTGAGTCTTCCCAGAATCTGATAAAAATCTTGTCTGACTCTTTATTTGCCTTCTTATCTTCCAGATTGAAAAAGACGAGACCTGAGAACTAAATGGGGAAAGTCTCAAAAGAAAACTTGGGATAGTTGTAAGGAGGGA
Source organism: Troglopedetes dispersus (assembly GCA_027744215.1). Classification (NCBI taxonomy): domain Eukaryota; kingdom Metazoa; phylum Arthropoda; class Collembola; order Entomobryomorpha; family Paronellidae; genus Troglopedetes; species Troglopedetes dispersus. The sequence goes on along the minus strand of JAHZNF010004227.1, from coordinate 9,551 downwards.
CTTGAAATTTGTTGTTGGAAACTCAAAGAAAGGTTGTTTCAAACCCGTTATTGATTTATAAATTGTTTGCAACTTCCTGCCTCCCATACAAAATTGTTTTTGTTCCATTCTAAGCGATTTTCAGAATTCAATGAGAGAATAGACTAGACAAATGATTTCCAGACCAAGAAGAGCAGATCAAGATGAAAAATGGCACCGCTCTCCTTTATATCAGAGTTTGATCTGGGTTTGTGTTCAGAGGATTAAACATGATTGGGTAGGTAAAAAGAAAGTAATGCTATTACTTTGAAAAAGAAATGGTGCAATGCAATTTATCGGGAGACTTTCCGTTTAGGAAAAACTCCTGCAATCATAATTCTATTCCAACCGAACTTCTTTCCCAGGAGCTTAAAATAATGGAGCAGTGATAATTTTGTCAATGGGTGAACTGACAAGTGGGGTTAACCTATGGATACAAATTTGGCTGCTTTCTAACCACATTTTCTAGGAAAAAAAGTATTTAGTAACGACTGCCATTTTTCTTAAACTTGGTTCGGCAACCACTTTTGGGAATGGTGAAAAGTGCCGGTGTGGAAATAAATATGGGAGCTCACTCGTGTCGTTTGTTTGATTGAGAAGCCCAGGAAAAATATGCGACACAGTGTAGAACCGTGAACAAAAAATCCCATTCGCATCAACGTGCATTACCAAGCTAATTAATTGTTTGGACGATGGGTTAGAAAATGGGAGCTCGGGGACGCGGTAAACGACAATGGCAACATCAGCACGAGTTTTCCCTCAAGCACTGGAGCATGCGATGCACAATATGTCGCTTGTTTTCACTCCAGTGCTGATGTCGGGGACATTTATCTTACAGACGGAACTATTCCGTGACTTAGGAAACTGACAAGTCAAATCTAATTAACATTTGACTTCCCCTTGTACCTATGCGGACGTAAATTAGGACGGCAACTTGAAAGTTAGAGACAAAAAAGTTATTTTAGAGAAGCAGGAAAGAGGAAAAAGTAGAGAGGGACAGAAAATATACAACTCTTAGCTTTACCTTCCCCTTCGTCTCAACTTAAGGAAATAAATTTTCTTTGTTAAAAAACTTGCCGTGCCAAAAGTAAACCGAGCACATAAATTACGATATTATTATAGACCTAACCTGAAATCTCCTTCCTTCTTTTTGTTTCCAGGCATCTTAAAATAGGCATAATCTCCTACACACTTCAAACTCTTTTCAAGGGGCTAACTGATACAATCTTCCTTTTCAGTAAACCTCCATTCGTGGAAATTTAAGGCTCAGGTGACCGTGTGACCTTGGTTTAGACATTCCTTTACACCCATACAGATTGTTAGAACATGGGTCACGTAAGGATTTATGTACTTACATATGTAAGCTGCCCATATTAACATTATCCAGATGCAAGTTTTCATTGTGATATTTTATTTATTTATTTCAAGTGATTCCTCTGGGATATGTTTAGAAGGTTCTAGGACAATTTGGACAAAAAAATATTTCATGCATTTAATCGATGCTTGCGCTCATGCTTATCCAAAGCTGTCGCGCCTTGCAATTCAAAAATTATATGAGGCGTCTTGAATTTTACATGGGCGAAAGCATCTGTAAGTGCGTACATAAGGTGAAAGCATTGGACGAAAGGGTCGATAAATTAAATGCTATATTTTGTCCGTATTGTTGTTTGCTCCAATTTTCCGGATCCCGTTTATAAATAGTTTACGTTAAACTAAATTATATCTCGGAATAGTTCGCCAGTAATCGAGGTAGATATAGGTTATTTTAAAATTGTGACTTTTATCGTGACATTGCAAGGTTTAATGTGTTCGTGATTTTTTAACCTGAAACTGGTACTCTAGGCTAGGTAATGTCCTAGGAGGATTTTTCCTTCCTTCTCACATGCATCACTTCAAATTTTATGTATATTCCGGATGTTCATTCATACATTATTAATACCACACATGTTTTTAATCCTCACATAAATCCTTAATGCATTGAAGTGGTTTATTGTAAACTTGCATTCTAAAATATACTTAAGTATCATTATACTGTGGTCACCAAACATATGAGAAAACAGCACAGGAAGCAAAGGAAATTTGCAGTCTGAAATAACGTGTGGGTGTTCTCGTTACTATTGTGGTGGACATGGATGTTGTTGACAGAAACTTCTAGGATAGCCATTGCTTTTTCTGACGGTATTTGCTGGTGATTCCCACTTTTCGTCCTTGAAAATAACGATCCGACTGTCCATTTCCAACCAAATAAGCTCTTTTATGAACTTTATACCTTACTCTAAAAATTTCAAACATACATAAAGAAATTTATATCACAGTTATTGTTTCATTTGAATGCTCAAAAAACTTCTTTTCCAATCGGATCATTATTGTTGCTCCAATTCCTGTTCTATCGCCACTAATGAAATCCCATTTTCCCAATATACATTTCAGAAGACTATCATACAAAAAATTGTTATTACTCCATTTCTGAGTGGCATTCAAGACTAAAAAAAGCAATATCAAACTAAACAAATGCAGTTATGATAGTTTTACAACAGTTTAAAAGTACCAGTATAGCTCAATAGAATAGCCATTCTCATTTTTATACGAACGCTATCACCGATATCATTGCAGTTTATGGCTACGAAGTACATTTGGTGGCCAATTCAAAAAAATTTCCTGCTAAAATCGTCCTACACCTATTATGCCTTTATGTATTGTACATAAAATATTTTTTAGGAACTGCTTCGCTGTAGTTTCTTGCACATATTGTCAGTCGATGATTTAATTAATTCATGAGATTTAAAAAAAAAACAAAGTCGCATGAACTTCACTGATCCTAATGCGTGGAACATCTAAAATATAAATTCAGATTATGAAAAGATAACAATAATTTTCACAAACAAACTGAGCGCACAAAGAGAGTTGGGGAGGTAAGGCTCAACTCCGCGCGCATACATTCTTCCAAGAACAGATTGAGAATCGTCTTTCAGTTATAGTTTCCAATAATGTCAGCCGGCAGGGAAGAAAGAATGACATGCCCGTTGTGCTTTCTCTGTGCAAAGTTTATGAACAATCCAGTAGACGACTTTATAGTCTGTGGTAATAAGAAAATGATAGCCATATTGTCACTTCTATACGAAATGATTCGTTTTGACGATCATGATCATCACAGTAACGACGATAATCGGAGTGGCGATAATAATAATAATTCTCCTAAGTGCTGTTGAGGCTTGCACATGTGATCCGGGACTCATTCATGATATACATGCATGGTATATGTGCTAGATACTTCTGAGAGAAATCGTATCGTCATCTGGAGGACATTTACAATCATTCAAGTTGACACAGCAGCGCAAAACTCCTCTTCACACAGTGTCATGACACTTTTTCCTATGAAAGCACTGGACTGCCGTATTATGGCGTTTCACACGACAAGATCCGGCGTTTCTGTCATGTCATCATTTCATCTGATTGCGTATTACTACAACCCATTACGCATTGGCTTATTGTAAGTTGTGCATGCGAAAGAAGAACAAAAGTGCTGCTCCCTAGTCCGTCCGTGTAATAGTGCATCACTCCAATGTACACACACGACCGCGTAGTCATCTATCCTTTCACTGACTTTCACTACGTAATAATAACTTTTTTTGCAAGATTCTTTCCTGGAAAAAAAATCTCCCATGAACACTACAGGCTTCCTGTATAAAATTTTCTGAATTTCATATTTTCCAAGGACAGGTATCATATTACCACCACGGGAAGCATAAGAATACTTTCTCCGCACGCATAATATGTGCCCTTGCATTTTTGCATGAATGTGACGGGAGCGGTGCCTCCAGAACCAAGATTTCCAGAGTTTGGTTACCTTGTTTCACTTTTCTTGCGACCGAGAAAAACTTCACTTTCTGCAATACGTAGTTACCAAACGTATCATTCTTCGGAAGGGACCACACTGAGTTCCTTTTTTTAATTGTCATTCATGGAGTAGGTATATATCGTGATACAAAAGTTGTTTTTAATATAGAATATATTTTTTTACCCTTTGTGTCTGAGATGTTTTTTTTTCAAAGGAAAATGGATAGCTTTGCTTTACTTTCTCGACCGTACCAGTAATCAATAATATTATTGTGTGAACACGCTAAATCTACCTTGAAGTAACAAAGAAACGGGATGAAAATCGAAAAAGGAAGACAGGACAATACCACCGCTCTCTTATACTTCAATACATTCATGGGCAGTCCAGGTTGGGAGAGAGGGGATCTTAACTCAAAAGTTGTTTTATACGCTTCAGAGATTTTCTTTTAGCACTTCCCCCGCAAAATCTATATTCTTTGTATGATTTCAGAAAATCGCTGGGATTTTAAAAAGCCGAGAGCCTTTATTTAAAAGAAACCTTGATACGAGATTTATAAAACTGATACCACATTCAGATGGGAGCTTAACGGGGAAGTTTGCAACGGCTTTGAGTTTTGTGACTACGTTAACCTTCCCTTCGGATGAAATTTTTGTCGAAATGAATTATAACTTGCACATCATTTGTGTGTCATCATGAGAAAGGGTTTCATATTGAAAGTACTGTAAAACATACTGCAAGATTTCTAATTGTTTTGCACCATTCTTTAATAGCGATGTTTGCTCAATTCCAAATGAAAGTGGTCGTCATCTCAGTTTGAAATTATGATTTCAAGCATATAGCAAGTAGTCTTCATTCTGTACGACAGGTACCTACCAAATGCCAATGTTAAGATAACATTACCTGAAGTTTTAATTCCTTGTTTTACTACCAGGTTACGGGCGTGATTTGCTAGTGTGTATGAATGTATATAAGTGTGGAATACTGAACACTGAGTAACTTTTTATTACAGAGTGGTATTTTAAATGGTCGACCTGGTAAGAATGACCACAACTGTACAAGATTCTAGTCAACTCGTAAATCATCCCGAGTGCAATCTCTGGAAAGTCGACCGGCACGATAAAGCCAGGATTTTCTTGGGTCTGAAGAAGGGAGTTGAGAGTAGAGCTGGCGTGTCCATTTACGTATCTCGACCATTCATCACCAAGAAAGGCTGTGGCCGAGGAACAACTAGCTCGACACATGTAATACAAGAGTACCATGACTGCCTGACGACTTTTTGATGCAGCTCAAAAATCAACTTTAAAAAAGTTTCATGTTGGGATTTTTTACTCCTACATATTTTATATAAACGAATATCCCATGTCGATTTTCTGACAGGCGCTAGTCATCCGTCGTTGATGAATCTAGCAGAAAGTAGTACTTTGGCATGTTCCTTGTTAATTTTAGAATCCTGAGTATGTAAATACGAATAGTCCATTATCTTTTCAAATTATTAATTTATTTGCTGTCTTGGTTGCACAAGCATTAAAGCCCATGCAAACCTAAATAAATTTAGTCACAACACCAGTTCCCAGATCACTCGTTCCAATTTCAAAGCTTTCGCAACTCCCACAGAAAAGAATGGTAGGAATCCAGAGATCTGTGTACCTATTCTGGTAAAGCAGATAACACCACCACCAACATTGTTTCTGAAAACAGCGGTGAATTAAGGAATGAAAGTCATTAAAATAGTGTATTCAGTTGAATTGTGTTCATATTGACATTATCTATTTTACCCTCAGTATTCCCACTTTCCCAGATTTGTTCGTGCACACACACATTTGTAAGTCTCGTTCAGCAGACAGCAAAAACTAGGAAAAGCAGAAGAAACTCAGGAAGCTCCCATTGCCATTTACTTTTACAACTAAAATGGGAAGCCAGACCAAGGGATCAGGGAAAATGCATGCATGTATGCAAAACTGTAATGCAAGTTTTAATGTCTCATCTCTTCTTTACATAACAAACAACTTAAAATGTTGGAAGTGAATGAGATCATAGCTCCCAGAGAAACTTGGTAATTCTCCATTATCACAAGCTCTGGTATCTCGTGCTATCACCGACATCATTTCCATATTCCCCTGTTATCTTATCGTCATCAAATGTTCACACACGGAGAACAACAAAGGATAAAGGAATCAAGGCAACAACATGCTACAACCAGGGAATAACTTTTTAGCGAACATCCATGTTTCCATGTTGTTTGTGAACCCTCCTCTCCATCGGAGGCAAGGCACAAACTAACTAACTTTATCCTACATCTCATCATTATCGTTCAAGACCTCCAAAGTCTACCTACTCCATCGGAATCCTCGCTTCCGTTCATTCGTTGATCATTCTTTCATGTAAGCCAAACCCTGATCGAGCGATCTTTGCTTGTTCGCCTTGAGAGAAAAAAATACATCCAGGAAAGGGAATAGATAGAGTGATGGGCAATTTGAAGAAAAAGAGTTCAGTATTCTAGTATTCACTATAATACTATGTACTTTGTATCATGTATTGGTTGATAGCAATGACAATAAATCAAATCAAATCAAATCAAATCAATTCATTTTACTATGTAGTAATAGTAATAACAATGGCAATAACTGCGTGTGTATACTACTGATTTTATTTTTCCTGTTGTAATGTTTGCATCCCTGGAGGTGCAGCGTTTTTACGGTTTCCTCATAATGCATAGCAACCTGCTTTCGTATTTTGAGAGAGTTCACCTCGACTTATTTCTGGAGTGGACATTAAAATCATAAATCGTGCAAATTAATGCCAAAGTATAAATTCGAGTTTACTGCGCTTCCGCTCGTAATTGGACAAAATAACAAACCCTATGTATAATTTATAGCTTGAATCCATGTAAAGCAAAGTGGGAGCTTTTTATTTGAGAGCATAATCTCCGTTCTGGTTACAGACAGTGCCAATGACATCCATCCGTTACATCGCCCAGCTTTTAACCTGATGCACATCAAACCTGCAACCACAAAGTCGTGGAGGAAACAACAAGGTCTTAGATACTTGTCTGGAGGAATTAATACCGCAGAGCCGGAGATTATACTGACATCTTTCAACCCTCTTCCTCTAAACAGTCATCTGCTTGTGCCATATTTTTTGCTTGAAAAGTGGAACGATCATTAAAACCGCTTCCAAAACTTTTCCTGTCTATAAAAGACTTAATTGTTCCTTTTTGTTACTTTTATCACAGTAAATTGTTGTCACATGAGTGTTTCTTGAAGGCTGGGCTGGCATTATTTCACGTGATTTTCGCAATCGTAAAATTACAAATGCCATTACTAAGCCCTACGTAGAAATAAAAATAAAGTAAAAGCAAAATAAAAATTTGATCAACATTAATTCACGAAGCTTGTGGAATACTAAACTCTCGGGGTGTACCAATGACGAAATTACGGACAATTTGTGTAAAAATATTGCATATCATAAATATAACATTAGGTAATGTGAGAGCTTACGATTACTCGTTACTCCGGGAATCGTTGCTTCAAAAGGATGAGCAGGTACATAATATGGAAAAATAGATATGTGAGATATTTTTAAACTTTTCAAGCACATTCATAGCTGGTGGCAACATTTGTTACTCTGCTGAGCAAATTTTAAAATGGAAAGCATCCGATTCGTGTACCTTTGCCCATACCAATTCCAGTCACCCGATGTCCTTTTTTTTAACTGTACCTGATTCTATGCATTACACGCACTTGGCGAAGTAGAATTCTCTGATATGCAAGGTGCGAATCCACTTACTTACTACCACCAACCAAGCTCGCTGTTCACAATTTCCCCATGTCTCTCCGGCGTAATTTCCATTTTCCAGTACCACGAACGAAACGACTCTTTTCGGAAGTGATGTAACTGTGGCATTCAAGAGGAGGACAGGAAAAGGATGAATTGAGGATGATGTAGTTATTCAAATGGGTGAATACGTTATGCCGTTCTCTTGGATATCTTGCATTGGATAAAACGTCAGGTTCATGGCTTTATTGCTTCGTGCTGGTCTCACTTGTCAACTTGGTCGACGATGGTTACTGTGCAATGTGTTCTGATTTCCGGAGTTTTTACCACTGACTATTTTCCATACATACGTGCTTGAGGCTGATCTTGAAGACAAGTTTGAAGACGTAAATCAAAGAAGGAATAAAAATTTCAGGCAAAAAAAAACAGATGGTCAGAGTGGGAAGAGGGAAGAAGGAAGTGAGCTGGAAAGATTTTCGTACTTTGTGTAATGTGAGTCTTTTAGCAGACTGGGAAGGAGGAGACGAGCAAATTCACAAATATGAGAAAGAGAAGAGAGTGATATAAGTTACATTTTGTTACAATCATCCTCTATGTGAAAATATGTGCATTAAAGTTAGTTGGTAGATGTAGATAAAGAGGGAAACTATACGCATCTATTAGTTTATGCTTCTGCTTTCATCACCGGCCGCCTTTTCCGCGTGTTACACTGAACCCCATTTAAGCGCATATTAAGGAACTTGGTCGAACTTTTAACAGGATTTTCTATTTTTTGTGCTTAGATGAAGCGGAAGGAATAAGAATCACGAAAGTGGGAGAGAGCGCGCATTGAATTGCATTCTTAATGAGACGGGAAATGAAGGAAGGACGGTACAGAAGTGGAGGCAAGGTGATCCCGCCGTCTCCAGAGTCTTTCGTTGAGTTGCCGTTGTTCCCGATGCTGTTTTGTTGTGGGGAGCCGAGTGCTGTTTCGAAAGCGTATTAAATAGTAAAACTGTGGTATTGGTATTTTGCAAGTTTGTTGCTGCTTTTCTCTGCTGGAGGTATTACACCTACACCTGAGCCAGCAACGTAGATCCTGCGAAAGTGGTTTTGCTTTTATGCAAAATTGTTAATGAGAAGCAGCAGGGATGAACATGCTTGCGCTTGCGATACACATGTCGCTATTCTCCTCTGGTTCCGTCCGAATCGGCATTCTGACCATGATACATTCATTGATACTACTGTATTAAATTAAGTCCACACCAGGAAAAAAAACTAAAAGTTTTAGCCGTGGTCCCCAGCGAAATCAGGATGAACCGTGAAGGAACTCTGAGAGTAAAGTGGTTCACATGGAGAACATGTGTTTCCGGAGAAGTGAGTGAAGTGAGGGCTATCTTTTCTACAATAATAAAACATGTAATGAAACAAGAGAAAAGCAACCAAGTGTTACAGATTTTCGGTGTCAGATTAAGCTTAATCTGGCTCCGCAATGAAAATGGGTAAGAACACGTACGAAATTTAACTGAAACGGAAAAACTGGTGACTACGTAAGATTCTTTCATGTAGGACCGCCGGAAAGTTGCCCAACTTGGATGTCTTAAAATTGTGGATGAGGAACGTGATGCGGGAATGGAACCGCAACAAAGGAAATATCTAGACTCAGATTCACTACGAAAGTACGATGGTGGATCGGTATTTGGTAGATGGATATTGTTTAAACTTACAGTAGTGCAGTGAAAGTTGAGAAAGCATACAGTATAGGGTGATAGCATAAGTATAAAAAGCCGGTGTGCAGGAAAGTCTTCTCTGCTAGAACGAGTGGCTGGATGTAAGCAACAGGATCCAAGATGTAAAGCATTGTTTTACTTTTTTACTCAAGCAATGTCAGTGATACAATAAACAAATTGGTTAAAAAATAAATAGAACGAGTCTTTTAAAG